>PVJS01012695.1:0-43402 GCA_004027185.1 Glis glis | reverse complement strand
ATATCAGTTTGGTGTTAACATACATGCACACAGCTCTTGGTGACCCTCCCCCCGGCCTCCCCACCCCCACATGTAGTACTGAGAATGATGTTGGTATAATCTCATATGTACACATTGTTTATGATAGTAATTCCATAGATTCACTTCTTTCTTGCCCTTTCCTTTCCCTTGTACCACTTCCCTTGCACCACTGAGGGCTCTCTGTTGTCATTGGAGTCCCTTTTGTGTCCCCACTACTCCCTAGGTTGCACATATTAATGAAAACATATGACCCTTCTCTTTTTGTGATTGGCTATTCTCACTTAACATAATGTTCTCCAGATCCTTCCATTTTCTTGCAAATGCTATTATTTTGTTCTTCTTTATTGCTGAGTAGAATTCCATTGTATGTATTTCCCATAATTTTGTAATCCATTCATCTGTTGATGGACACCTAGGTTGGTTCCAAAATTTGGCCACTGTGAATTGTGCTGCTATGAACATGGGTATGCATATATTACTGTAGTTTTCTAGTTTCATATCCTTTGGTATGATGCCCAGTAGTGGTATAGCTGGATCATATGGTGGATCCATCCCTGAACTGAGAATAATTTAAAAAGTGCTTTGCCAAATAGATAGGCCAAGACCCTGATTTTCAGAATAACTTACATATTCATATTTATTCATACTCACATTTTGTTTCGTGTGTGTGGTGCTGGGTATTGAACCGAGGGGCATTCTATCTCCGAGCTATACCCCCAGCCCTATTTTACTTTTTATTTGGAAAAAGGGTTTTGCTAAGTTGCTGAAGCCTCACTAAATTGAGGCTGGCTTTGAACCTGCAATCCTCCTGTCTCAGCCTCCCAAGCACTGGAATTACAGGTGTGTGCCAGCACGCCGGCTTCATTCTCATACTTTTATTAGCATTTGTATTTTTTCTGTGAGTTATATATTAATGATCTTTGCCTATTTTTCTACTGGTACATTAAAAACTGTCCTACTTATAAGAATTCTTTATACAGTCATGCATCACTTCACAATGGGGATATATTCTGAGAAACGCATCAGTAGTTGATTTCATCCTTGTGCAACTACAGAGTGTATTTACATAAACCTATATGGTATAGCCAACTATACACCTAGGCTACAAGGAGTGTGTGTGTATATACATATGTACACACACACACACACACACTTCTCCTAGGGCCATGATGAACAAAATAGCACAAGAGAAAATGAAACACAAGAGAAAATGATGCAGTCAAGAGACTCAGTAAATATGAGATGTTTGAGGATGCTGCCAACATAACATAGCATACTACACACCACAGTAAACTTTATGAGTACAGCTAAAATAATAAAAAGTACATAAATCAACAAGTCATTTATTATCATTATTAAGTATTATATATTGTACATAACTTTACATGTACACTTTTATAGGATTAGTGGTGTAGGGTTGTTTACTCCAGCATCACGATAAACACGTAAGTAATGCATTGTGCTATTAAGCTACTATGGCCATAACACTGGCAGGTGATAGGAATCTTCAGCTTCGTTATAACCTTGTGGAACCACTGTGATATGTGTGGTCCACCATTGATCAAAATGTTGTTATGTGGTGCATGACGGTATATTAAGGCTAACTCTTGTTGGCCTTTATGTACGCATAAACTAAGGTTGCTAGTCCAAATGTTGTCTGCAGTTATTAGTTTGTGTGTGGTGTGACTTCTCCTTTGGCTCGGTAAGTTTTTTTTCCAGGAAAAACAATAACTCAAAGTATAGGACAAACCTCACTAAATACTAAACTTCTTTTTTTTGTGTGTGGTACTGGGGATTGAACCCAGGGGCATTCTACCTCTGGGTTGCACGCCCAGCCCTATTTTTTATACCTTATTTTGAAACAGGGTCTCACTAAGTTGCAGAGGCCTCACTAAGTAGCTGAGGCTGGCCACGAACCTGGATCCTCTGGTCTCAGCCTCCCAAGTACTGGGATTACAAGTGTGCGCCACCATGCCCGGCTAATACTAAACTTCTAAGTCATCAAAAGATAAAATATAAAATAGTGCTTATATACCCTAACTTAGTAAACATGTTCTACATCAGACAATTCTTAGAGATTTTTTTCTTCAAAAGATGTTTTTAAAAGATAAAGTTTTAACTTTAAGGATGGATTTACACAAACAAAAATGATGTGTATCTCAGTAGTTAGACTGTTATAATGCTATTATTTAGCATTAAAGCATTATATATTAGCATTTTATTTTAATAAAACCCTTCTTTTTAATCTGTAAATCGTTATTTCTATGGGAGAATACTGTGTTAGCTTTCTGTCGCTATAACAAAATACCTGAGAAAATCAACTTAAAAGGAGGAAAGATTTCTTTTGGCTCATGGTTTCAGAGGTTTCTGTGCATTTTCCCTTGGCTCTGTTGCCTTTGAGCCTGTGGCAAGGCAGTACATCACAGTGAGGAGCATGTGGTGGAAGAGGTCTGTTCATGTCATGGTGTACAGGAAGCAAGAGAGAGGGAGGAAGGGGCTGGGGTCCTAATATCCCTTTTAAGGGCACACCCCAATGATCTAACTTCCTTCCACTAAGCTCTACCACCTAAAGGTTCCACCACCTTCCAATAGTGCCACAGGCTGGCAACCTGGGTCTTTTGGGGACATTCAAGATCCAAATCATAACAAATACTGGTAACTTTATCTGTTTTTAATCAATTCCTTCACTATACAATGTAATGTTAATATGTTTTTTATTTTCTTTGCACAATTTTAGCATTATAAATTCTACCTTGCAGGAAAGAGAAAACTCCTCAAGACCACCCGCTGGCATCTTCCTTTACATATTAGAGCGGGTGAGCCAGTGAAAATCCTAGAAAAAGAAAAGACAACATTCAGTCAAAAGAAACAATCATCTCAAATTATAGCCTCACTTTTTTTCTTTTGCTTGTTCTAAAATCTTAAAGTCTCACACAATGGTGGTAAAATAAGGTTTGTCTTTGGTCTAGTGTTTTTCCCAAAAAGGAGTTAACAATCCTATTAGTGAACCCTGCTGGCTGGTCCTATAAAACAACCTGAAATGGTTTTCTGTGTCTTCTTCCACTGATAGTAATCAGGCCACAAAAAACTAGAGTATGAAAACCAGAAATACATAGTAAAGGAAAGAAGAGATGAGGGAGGCCCAAAGAGGGCTGAGCTCCTAGGTCTAAGAAGAATGTGGATAGGAAGAACTGTGCATGGAATCCTTTTCCAGGACTAACAGCAACCTACATATGTAACCTGCACACAGGCCACTGCAGAGATTTAGGTGTTCCCTGTATTAAAGCAGGAAGCAGCAGCTGACAATGTGATCGTGGCAAATGCCTGCTGGACCAACACTCAATGAAAATACAATATGTGTAGAATTCCACTGGAATGAAGATAATGCTGACAAGGTTACATTCAAAAGATATAAGGATAAATCTCACAGAATTGTAAGAGAGGAAGAGAAGAACTTAAATTTTTCCAGAAATACCCAAAAAAAATTTATAGAGAAACTACAGAACAGATCAATGGAAGTGGATCTTTAGAAGGGTAAACTCATTAACCGAGAGGGCTAATTCATTGAGTGCTTCTATAACTAACACAGGTTTCAAGACTATCGTTATTACAGTATTTGTCAGAGCTCTTAAAGTGGCTTTAGTTTTCCTAGTACTCAAATGCCAGGAGGACAATGTAGGTTGTAAAACTCACATTGCAGTCACTGCAAAGTAAATAGTTATAAATTCATAAAATGGCATAAAGTTTAAAAACCCATCCACTGGGTGTCTGGCTGACAAAAATCATTTCATCAAATAGAGCTTTTAAGAAAAATAAAGCTGGGGATGTAGCTCAGTGGCAGAGTGTGTGCTTAGCATGCACAAAGCCCTGGGTTTGAGCTTTAGCACCAAAAAAGAAAAGAAGAGGCAACCAATAAGCCCACAGGTACAGAGTCACTTCTGAAAGGTGCTAGCCCTACCTTAAAACAATCTGCCCGCGCTCCACAGAAATCCTCATTAATGCCACCCTCCTATCCCCTTTCTGTGCTCATCTTCCTCATCACCAGGTTTCACTTTGAGTACTCCTTCTCTTAGCTACAGGGTAAATTCCAGAGTCTCTTGATGTCTGTTTTACACAAACAGAATTTCAGTAGAATTCTGTGTTTTACAGTTTATGAATTAGTTACTCTATTATTTCACTGATTGTTCAGGTGTCTGTTTCTGTTCTGCCTTTTTCAAAAAAGAAAGAGATTCCACAGAGGATACATGTCTGCTAACTAACACAGAAAGCACTTGAAAGAAGTATGTGCTCTGAAGAGTGTCTGATACTTGAGATGGAAGCATGGACGACAGGTATATGTGAGGAGGTGACAGGCAAGACCAAAATGGAAAGTTAAATATGAAAAGCAACTTAATCTGGGATGGAAGAGGATTACACAGCACACTTTTTGTCATTTATTTTACTGCTATAATCTATGGGGCAGTTTTGCTTTAGAGGTCAAAGTAAGTACTGGTGGATTTAAGTGCACAAAGTGTCCCATTTCAGTTTCATCCCCCACTGTGCTTCCTCCATTCTGCCTTCCAGATTTGGCCTGCTCTCTCTTGCCACCGAACCTTTGCACATCTTTTTGCCTCTCCTTTTTGCTGAGTTGTTCCTACACATTCTTCAGGTCTCAGTGTAAGCATCGCTTCCTCTGGGAAGCCTTCCCTGTAACCCCAACATAAATCGGATTCCTTTGTTATGTGTTTGCTTAGACCTGGTTCCCTTTCCTTCATGCAGTATTCAGTCATGAGGTTACTAGGCTGTTCCTCTCCCACACAAAACTGTAAGCTCTCTGGAGGTAAGGACTGAGCCTGGTTTTGCTCACCATGTTATTCCTAACACAGCATACCTAAACATATCTCAACAAATATTCATTGAACAAGCAAATGAAACAGCCAAACTCAGAAATGTTTAGAAAGAACTCTGGATAACAGAGGGGGTTCCTTTCTGGAGGGAGAGAGGGAAGGAATAGATGCATTTCTTGCTTTCTGTTTAGCAACAGCATTTACCTGGGCCTTCCGTGTGCCTTGTGGCTCAATCATGATGTTGATAAGAGAGGGTGTAGTTGTGTCTGACAGGGTCTGCCTCAGGGATTTTTGGAGTTCTTCTGGCGTTTGTACAAAATACCCTTTGCCTCCAAATGCAGTCATGACCTGCTCATAATGTGCGTTTGGCAGGAGACACATTGGAGGAGCCCTGAAAAGGTCATGAGTCAATGAAATTTAAATCTTAAAGTTCTAGAAAACTCATTTTCTGAAATGAGAAAATTAAATGACTTATTAGCTAACATACTTTTGTCTCTAACACTTAAGCTAAAATGCTAGCACACTAATTTTCGCCTATATTTTTTACTGTCTATATAGCAATATCCAAAAGAACTTTCTGTAGTGATGGAGATATTTTATGTTCAGAATGGCAGCCATCTGTTGCTATGAGCGCTTGAAATGTGAGTAAACTGAAGAAGTGAATTTTTAACTCCAATTAATTTTAACTAAATTTAAGTAGCAACATGTGGCTAGTAGCTACTATATTAGATAGCACAGGCTACACTATCAACTATTATGAATCCAAAAGAAAAAGGAATGGTTACTGCAAAAAAACAACACATCAAGTCTAGGAAGTATTAACGTACCAGTACCCCCAGGCTGTCTCACTAAATCATGTCTTGCACCCCATGGCCAGCTACAACACAGTCTTAGTTTGGTTCTGTCTGATGCAAAGATTTAGCTGAGTGGAAAAAGGAAGGAAGACTTCTGGATCATAAATAATATATAAACATTCATATTCCTCCCCGATGTAGAAGACATTTTAGGACTTGGGGGCCTTTTGCAGTAAGCCCTATTATTAACAAGGCTTACATATGATACTCATTTGAGTCTTTGTGGCTCCCTGGTCATAAATTTTTTTTTTTTTTTTTTTTTTTTTTGCGGTACCAGGGATTGAACCCAGGGGCGTTCTACCTCCACACTACGCCCCTGGCCCTATTTTTTTTATACTTTATTTTGAAACCGGGTCTCAAGAAGTTGCGGAGGGCCTCACTAAGGAGAGAGAGAGAGAGAGAGAGAGAGGGAGCGTGCGCTGAGGCTGGCCGCGAACCCGGATCCTCCAGTCTCCGTCTCCCAAAGTATTGGGATTACAAGCGTGCGCCACCATGCCCGGCTTCATAAATTATTTTAAAAGCACCTAATCATGGATAGTTGTACAAAGAGGAACCATGAAGACAGGGTTCCTGCCCTTTAAAGGGGCTGCTTTTAGAAACAATACACGCACCACGTAGGCACATTCCAATACAGCAAACTTTTAAAAGAGAGATTGAAACAGACGAGAGAAAATAAATACACATTGTTCTGGATTACTCACACTTTAGTAGCATCTTGAAATTTTAACATTTCTTTCCAAGAATCTGTATCAAAGCCTTGATAAATTCCATTATTGTTCACCACCAAGAGTATGATTGGCAAGTTATACCTAAAAGCGAGAGCCAAATACGAAGGAAATCATTCTTCATTTTAAATCAGTTTCGTTTGGTAAGAAATTTTAACTTAAAAAGAGTTTTCTATGTATAAACTTTTTGTAATATTGGATGAAAACCAAAAACCAAATATTTATTATCCTAATAAAGAATATCAAATCATCAGCAAAAACACCATGGAGTGGTAGAAAAAATACAAGACGAGGGGTTGTTAGGCCTAGTTCTACCACTATTTAGCTGTGGACCTCAGCCAAATCACCAAAGCTTTTCTGCATCTTGGCTTTCATAGATCTAGATGGTAACAAGAAAAACACCTTCCCTACTTAATACCATCTGAAGCACTACTTCTAATTGGTTGGTAGGGACACTGTTTGAAATGTACCCTTCTATTTACTGAGGTCCTCACAGACAACCCTTGCTAGATGCTGTGAGAGATGCACAATTATTAGCATCCTTAATATGCACTCAAACCACTGCACCTATAATAACAGATGCTTCGTATGGTACAGTCAGTAGAGAGAAAGAGTAATAATATTCCAAACAGTAGAGCAAAGACAAAAAAGCAAAAAAGGCTGATTAAATTTTATTAGTTACTAAAAAAGAATGTGCATTTTATTTCCTACAGATGTTAAGTTCTGAGGGCAGGTGGTAAAGACAAAACCAAGCTGCACACTGTTGAACGGCAGGATTATGGTAATTATTTGCTCTCCATGCTATAAGGAATCATTACTCTCTAGAAGGCTAACTTCCCCATAATCAGCTTTTTGGTGTGTGTGTATATACATATACACACATACATATACATATATATATATATATATATATCACTTGGTTGTAATATTCCCCCTGATCTTGAATGTCTAATATACCAAAGATCTGAAAACCCCAAAACATGATCCACAAAATCCCTCACCAGAGCCCTAAGGACAGAATGGTATTACAGTTTAAATATAGCTGGAAGGGAAAAAAAGTCTCCATAGTTCTACAGTAGGAGCCACACTCCTGAGTTTCTCCATGAATCCTCATAACTACAAACATCATCTGAATGGCTCGCGTTCACTGAGCATCGTCTCAAAACTGACCTTGAGCCGGGCGTGGTGGCGCACGCTTGTAATCCCAGTACTTTGGGAAGCGGACACCGGAGGATCCAGGTTCGCGGCCAGCCTCAGCTCTCTCTCTCTACCTGTCTCTCTCTCTCTCTCTACCTAGTGAGGCCCTCCGCAGCTTCGTGAGACCCGGTTTCAAAATAAAGCATAAAAAATAGGGCCGGGGGTGTAGCGCGGAGGTAGAATGCCCCTAGGTTCAATCCCCGGTACCGCCAAAAAAAAAAAAGAAAAAAAAATTACCTTGATTATCTCATTTGTTCTTCACAACCTCCCTCCAAGGTAGGAACTATTGCTATTCCTATTCTTATTTTAGAGAGGAGACCGAGGCTTGGTAAAGTGACATAAGTAAAAATCATGTGGCCTTACAGGATGAAGCCAGCACTTAAATCCAGGCCACCTGCCCAGAAGCCGTGCTCTTAACCACTATCTCCCTGCAGAAAACAAGCTTCTCTTGGGCCCATTTTTTCAGTGACTGCAAAGCTACGTCCTACCATCTTGTAGGTTTTTAGTATGCAGTGAGAAGACCATGAACACACTGTTCTGGAAGCAAAAGACCCAGGGTTATTTATACTGGGGTCCTCCGCACACAGTGCAGTCCTATGCACAGGGCACCTGGCACATGGGGAATCTTTTGCAACTGTTTGTCAGGTAAGTGGGTCGCGTGTATAATTTTTCACATTTAGGAGAATGAAATGCTGTGGTTCAGGACTCTGTCTTACCTGCAGATGGTTTCCACCTCCATACCAGAAAACCCGAATGCACTGTCTCCCTCCACACAGATGACCCGCTGCCTGGGGTTTCTATCTTTAGCCACCAGGGCAGCTGCAATAGCAAATCCTAAACCGACTCCCATTGTTCCAAAAGTGCCAGCGTCAAGCCTGTTGGGGAGCAAAGCTAAAATAAAGCTCTCTGAGGCATGTCACAGAGGGTGGAGTTGCACAAACCTTTGATTCATAATCACATGGCTCACAGAAAAGTAAAAAAAATGTGAAGACATACTGTTTCTTTAATATACAAGTTTTAGACGATAAGGAATTGATTTGTCAAGAATAAACAGCATGAAAGGAAAAAGCTGCTCGCCACTGCTTGGAAGACTGTAAATATATCCTTAGAACACCAAGTATATAAATTATCACATGATACAAAGGACATATCAAGCATAAAAACGACAAAAACTCACCTAAGAATTCACTTATGATATACGTCCTCATCACTAAACATATATAGTTCCTCCATTTTTTATTACACAGTATTTAGGTTTTTTAAAATTTTTCATTTTTGGAATACAATTCATTTAGAAATTCTCACAGTGGAAAATTGTTTTTTCAGTATTAGAGATTGAACTTAGGGGTGCTCTAACTCTAAGTTACACCTCCCATCCTTTTATTTTTCATTTTGAAATAGGGTCTTGCTAAGTTGTTAAGGGTCTTGCTAAATTGCTGAGGCTGGCCTCAAACCTGCTATCCTCCTGTCTTAGCCTCCGAAGTACTGGGATTACAGGCATGTGCCACTGTGCCTGGCTGAAAAATTAAAAATGTTCACAATTTTATATTTATAGATTATTTTAGGACAAGTAACAAAAGTGTATTTGATAATTAAGTCTCCATTTAGAATTTGTAATATTTTAATATATCTGCAAGGGGGACTTCTTCCCTCTATGAAACTTCTCTATGTTCAAAAGTTTTCTAAGAACTTCTTCCTAGGATTTAGAAATTAGCAATGTGAGATATCAGCATTTCCTAATTTTAAAGTTTCCCTAGGATATGTAACCATCAGTAGTGGGAGTTTAAAAAAATTAAACTCTGTCTGAATTTCTGCAAAGTATTAACTTATGAATTAACAGTCTTTTCCTTTGTTCTTTATTATCAGGACAAATATAGAAGATGTCTAGTTATGTATTATAGTGATAAAGCTGAATCCTCTTTAAGAAATTGGTAAATTAAAGCCAGGCGTGGTGGTGCATGCTTGTAATCCCAGTACTTGGGAGGCTGAGACAGGAGTATTGCAGGTTTGAGGACAGCCTCAGCAAGTAGTGAGATTCTTATTACATGGTGAGACTCTGTTTCAAAATAAAAATAAAATAGGGCTGGGGGTGTAGCTCAGAGGTAGACTGCTCCTAGGTTCAATCCCCAGTGCCACACAAAAAAAGAGAGATTGGTAAATTAAAAGGCAAAGTTCACGTGTAATGTTTAGTTATGCTATAAGTCTTATGAGAAACTGGAGACAATCCCATTAACTCACCAGAATATAGAATAGTCTCACAATTTCTTGTATATGACTGGTCTCAAACTTATCCTCAAAGATTAAATCACAAAAATAGCTATGTGATTAGAAGAGGTCTATCTCAACAGTGGACTTATGTGTTGTTTCCTCCCAATGTTAGTTGAATGGCATGACAGAGCAGAGGCAAGAAGGTGCACAGTTAGTTCTTAAGGTATTAAGTCAAAAAGGTCAGCATTTACACTGCATGGCAACAGCTTTGCAAATGCCCACATCATGACAGCTGAAATTAACAAAGCTCAGCATAAGTTAAAGCCAAGAGTGTCAAAAGGCCTGCCTTGGCAGCTTTTTGCCATACAACTCCATGGACATAGGAACAATTTGTCCAAAGCCTAGTGACCAAGGAGAGTGAGGGCTACAGCCAGGAAGTAGACCATCACAGAGCAAGGATTCAAATCAGCAGCTGGATGCGCGATTAGGAGCAAAACACTGACAACCCTTCTCATTAGTCCAGTGGAGAGGTGCAGCCTTGGAACCAGAATGGCAACTGGCTGACAGGTGAATGAATGTGCTGTGCTCCACATCAGCCTTGGGTAAGTTGTTCCTGGAGAAATGGTGAGACATGGGTGGGTGTGACCAGTGGGGTTCTGAGTCAACAGTGCTCAACTTCCCTGGGTACCACAGAGGACACTCCACCTCCAGAGAACCACCATCTCACTCCTTGGTTGTGTTTACAAAGAAGTAAAACTTTGTTAGAATTGAAGCCTCCTCTAAACTTCTCCCTAATGCCATTTCCTCCCTACCTCTCTATGGGTACCCACTAATATAAATTTTAGTGTTTCTTATTCCTATGTATGCTTTTATACTTTTGATCCATATTTGAATTCATAAATATTTGGTATTGTTTTAAAATATTGTAGTATTATATAGATGGTATTAGACTATAGCTTGTTAATTTTGGTTAACATTGGTTTGTTCAATGTTGATTCAAGTAGCTCTTGTTTATTCATTTAAATTGTCGAAGCTGGGCATGGTGGCACACGCCTGTGATTCCAGTACTTGGGAGGCTAAGACAGGAGGAGTGCAGGTTTGAAGCCAGCCTCAGCAACTTAGTGAGACCATCCGCGACTTAGTGAGACCCTGTTTCAAAATAAAAAACAAAAACAAAAAAAGGGCTGGGGTGTAGCTTGGAGGTAGAATGCCCCTGGGTTCAATCCCCAGTACCAAAAAAAAAAAAAAATTATGAACACATATCAATTGAATTCACTGTGACCCTTCTGCCCTCTCCTCCTGTTTCCTTTCTCCTCCCTCCCCCTAGTCTTCTTCCTCATCCCTAATAGTCCCTCTTCTACTTTAAAGTCATCTTTTTTTCATGCTTTTTTAAAAAAGTTTCCATGTATGAGACAAAACATGAGATACTTGTCTTTCTAGGTCTGACCTGGCCTATTTCACATTAACATGATACCCTCCAGTTCCATACATTTTCCTGCAAATGTGATGATTTCATTCTTCTTTATGGCTGAATAATACTCCACCGTGTATATATACCATATTTTCTTTTTTTTTTTTGCGGTACCGGGGATTGAACCCAGGGGCGTTCTACCTCTGCGCTACACCCCCGGCCCTATTTTTTATACTTTATTTTGAAACCGGGTCTCAAGAAGTTGCAGAGGGCCTCACTAAGTAGAGAGAGAGAGAGAGAGAGAGAGAGAGAGCGCGCTGAGGCTGGCCGCGAACCCAGATCCTCCGGTCTCCGTCTCCCCAAGTACAGGGATTAGAAGCACGTGCCACCACGCCTGGCTATATACCATATTTTCTTTATCCACTCATTTGCTGATGGGCACCTATGCTGATTCCATTAACTTGGGTAGTGTTTATATTGCCATAATAAAGACAGGTATACAGATATCGCTTTTGAATGTTAACTTGATTTCCTTTGGGTATATACTCAGGATTTGTTTAGCTGGATTTATAGTAGTTCTTACTTTTTTGAGGAACCTCCATACTGTTTTCCATAGTAGCTGTACTAGTTTACATTCCCACCAACAGTGCATTAGATTCATTTTTCTCTATACCCTGACCAGCATTTGCTATTATTATTATTTTATAATAGTGGCTATTCTGAATGGGGTGAGGTGGACTCTCAAGGTGGTTTTCATTTGCATTCCCTGATGGCTAAAGATGTTGAGTATTTTTTTTTTTTGGAACTGGGGATTAAACCCAGGAGCATTCCACCTCTGAGCTACACCACCAACCCTATTTTATTATTTTGAAACATGGTCTCACTAAGTTGCTGAGGGTCTCATTAAGTTGCTGAGGCTGGCTGTGAACCTACATCCTCCTGTGTCAGCCTTCCAAGTAATAGGATTATAGGCATGGGCCACCATGCCCAGCTGAGCATGTTTTCATATATCTATTGGCCATTTGTACTTCTCCTTTTGAGAAGTATCTGGCCATTGTGACTGGATTGTTTGTTCTTTTGATGTTAAGTCTTTTTAGTTCTTTGTATAGTATGGATATTAATCCTCTGTCAGATGACTCGCTGGCAAAGATTTTCTCCCATTCTATAGGTTGTCTCTTTACTCGTTTCTGTTGACTGTTGTGTGCAGAAGTGTTTTAATTTGATGGAATCACATCTGTCAATTCTTACTTTTGTTGTCTGTGCTTTCAGAGTCCTATTCAGTAAATCATTAGTGGTACCAATATCTTTATGTATTTCTCCCATGTTTTCCTCTAGTAGTTCCAGAGTTTCAGGTCTTACATTAAGGTTTTCAGGTCTTACATTAAGGTCTTTGATCCGTTCTGAGTTAGATTTTGTACAGGTAAGAGGAGTCAAATGTCAGTCTTCTGTGTGTAGATATCCAATTTTCCAGCACCATTGTTGAAGAGCTTTTCTTTCTACAATGTACACTTTTGGCACCTTTGTAGAGAATCAGTTGGCTGTAGATGCACAGATTTATTTCTGGGTCCTCTATTCTGTTCCATTGGTCTATGTGCATCTTTATTATTTCTTTCCTTCTACTGATTTTGAGTTGGGTCTGTTCTTGCTTTTCGAGTGCCTTGAGATGCATTATTAGGTTATTTATTTGAGATCTCTATTTTTTTATGAAGGTATTCGTTGCTATCCAAAATCTTTGGGTTTCATCAGGCTTATGTCTCTCAACTGTTGAATTCCAGCACTCACCCATGGCCACAAGATAGGTGGTTCTATCTTGTGGAGAAGCAGGTGAGTGCTGGGTGCCTCTATTCTACCACCTCACCCTTCCTTAAATGTTTACTTAACCTGCATTATGGCAGTTTCAAATTAAACACATCATAATTAATTAGCGTTTCTTTCTTGGAAATCTTACCTGTGACGAGGAAGGTAGTTTTGAAGCACAGTGCGTCCAATGTCCATAGTATTTGCTCCTTCACTTACCACAAAACAGTCTTTGGGCAGTTGTTCTTGGACATGGTAGAATACTGTATAATAATTCATAGGCAAGGATGTTTTAGAAGCTAATTCCTAAAACAGTAGAGGGGAGTACACTCTAAATTAGACAGGGATACAATGAAAATAACTAGTATAAATAAGCTACTATCAAACTTAATTGGAAATAGTTAGGCAACAACTATAGGTTACCTAACTCCCAAATGGCTGTACAATGGTTATTCTAAGAAGCTAACTGACTTGTGAAAAATTCTGAGGGCAAGCTAAGAAAAATGTGTCATATCATCCCACTTTAGGGCACAATCAAATAAGCTAGGGGATATCCCTTTTCCTGGAGATCCACAATGTGTATTAGCATATTAAAGATTCTGAGAAGTCCCATACTAAAGATAGCTGGGTTAAATAAAACTAAACAGTCTTATTTGAGCACTCTTAGAAAAAGTGAAAATTTTATTGCAGAATATTTCATCTGAAATATGGCACTAAATTTATAATTAAAATATTAGGATCATAGAAGACAGTCTGAAAATATGGTTCTTCTCCCACATACTGAAGAGTAAAGGAGATGTGCTACATCGACTATTCTAGAGTGCCTGCATGGAGGGAAAAATAGTGAGGTAAATGCCTTTGTATAGCTGTACACCTTCTAGAGCTGATAGCCAGTGGGGGCTTTAGAAGCAGGCCCCATCTGGCCCCAGAACTACCACTTCACCTGTGCAACTCTGCTGTGTTGGAGATTATACCGAAGATGGATGAAGGACCCTCTTATACTCCTGTACCAGAGAAGAGAGGCAAGCTTCTTCTATCTTGAACTAAGGTGATTCTCAGGGAAAAGAAGGGATTAGTCATGATACTATTTAGAAAACAGAACTGAGACTGTCTCTTGATACGAGAAAGTCACTGATTAAGATTCAGTATAAGACAGAATCAGGTATAATCAATTCTGCTATAATGTTTGATTTGAAAATGTGAATTTATTCCAAAACTATTGATATATTAGGGAATAAAATGAGCGTAACTTGAATTTCATATATGCTAATGCATGATTCCATCAGCAAGAAACACTAGGTAATTAAACACAGAAAACTGCACCCAACTAAACCAAGACAAATAGGAAAACATAAAACAATGAAAAACTCAGGAAAACCTATCTTGCAATCGAAGAATAAGCACTATATATACAAACACTTTAAATAGAAATCACCAAATCCCACAGAAGTGGCTCACTGCAGTTAAGAGTAATGGAATAGTTTGGTGGTTTAAAAAAAATCACCACAATTTCCAAAGCCTTCACTCTCAGGCCAACCCATGAGTGCAAATGTCAAAGCCACAAAAGTATTTCTAGAAGTTATACAAAAGTTAAATTAAAAAGGCTATACCTTGGATAAAAATTTTCAGTTTTGATGAAACAGCTATTACTACACTCTCATGCCTTGAAGGACCTGTATCTTTAAGTCAGAAAAGCATGCCTCCATCTGCTCCAGGATTTAAAGTTCTAAAAGATCACCAAATTGTGATGTTCTATACCAAATGAAACTGAGGACATTGAGCCACAACCATCTTCATCTATTAACCTTTCTGTCTAATGTCAGAGTACCTTCCTTCTACCCCTTCACAGTAACTCTCAAGCTGCAACCCTTCTGATGCCCAATTATTTTTTATTTTTTTGGTACTAGGGATTGAACCCAGGGGCATTCTACCTCTGAGCTACATCCCCAGTCCTTTTTAAATTTAAAACAGGATCTCTCTAAGTTCTGAAGGTCTTGCTAAGTTGTGGGGGCTGGCCTTGAACCTGTGATCCTCTTGTCTCAGCCTCTCAGGTACCAGGATTATAGGTGTGTGCCACCATGCCTGGCTAGTAATGCCCAATTTCACAAGAAACTTTAGGTTTTTTTCAAGATAAAGTACCATATTAATTGTTATATATTATTTTCTTAACCATTTAACATGGTTAAAATTTTGCTACCATTTTTATTAGGCCCCTAATTTTATATATGTTTTACATAATTTTTGAGAGTCGATCCCCTAGCCTCTTTTTCTGAGCCCTGTGATTCTGCACAGCATGGTGATTTCTAGGAAGGCACAGGTCACATTATGATACAACTAAGTGACCCGTGAGCCTGAAGTGTTCTTGAGTTGCAGTGGGTCTTGCGTTACCTGGGATGCAGCTTCGTTGCTCTTTATTTTTTCCCTCAGAGTTTTCCACCACTTGCTCTCTGGAGGATACTGCCATGGTGCTTTATCAAATTGTTCTAAAAGCTAAAAAAAAAAAAAACAACCCAGAAACTTTTTTTCAATTTTGAAAATAAACTTAAATCACATTAATATAAAAATTTCTTCTTAAAGATGACATACTGCTATACTGCCCTGCCTTCACATGGCTCATATTCTTTGCTTTTCCTCTAGGCAGCAAACAACTGATGGCAGATAAATGGGTGACATGAAGCTTTTGTTTGGGTCAGTGTGGATTTCTGCCAGATATTGACATTCCTATAGAACAGAGTGAAGTGCTACATCCTCCACATCTCATTGGTAGGGAATCTTAAGCCCTCCTTGGTTTTTGACACTGAAGGAAAACCATCCCCTCCACAGAACCCTGATAGGAAGGCTAACAAATACAAACAAAATGCTCCAGAGTGATTTCATATATGACTAGGGATGCATCTTAATGTTCTGTACTTGTAATAAATATCATCCAAAATCAAGTGATAAATGTGGCCATATTTATTTATCACAATGAAATATGTTATATACAAATAATAAGAACCTGAACAAGTCACTGATTATAGTTTGAAGAGTAAAAAGCTGTTTTATACATAAAAAAGATACTAAGTTAGATTTTTCCAGTGTATAAGCCATTTCTTAGCTATAAGTTCAATTCCTTTGGAAGTTGTATTATAATTTTTCCAAGAGCTGGATCTTACTTAGTAAATCTGTTTGCCTACTGAATGACTTTAAATATTCAAGTGCTTTCCAAAAATGCTTAATTTACATAAATATGAACTATGTACAAGGAGTTGATTTTACCAAAGTTACATTTAAGAGTAGTTTTTCAAGCCGGGCGTGGTGGCACATGCTTGTAATCCCAGCACTTGGGAGGCTGAGACAGGAGAATGGCATGTTTGTGGCCAGCCTCAGCTACTTAGTGAGGCCCTCTGCAACTTAGTGAGACCCTGTTTCAAAATAAAGAATAAAAAATAGGGCTGGGGGTATAGCTCAGAGGTAGAATGCCCCTGGATTCAATTCCCAATACTGTAAAAAAAAGTAGTTTTTCATCATAAATTTTGTTTAAAATTGATATTAACAGGTCTGGTCCAAGCTAATCAAGACAGAAACATTTCTAAGAATTGACTGTTTTTTAAAGAGCTACCTACTTAAACTAAAACCCAAGCAAAAGTTCTTACCTGTTGAGCAACAGCATTTAAATCTCCTAGCAAAGTCACGGCAGGCCTTACATTATTCCCCAATTCTTCTGCACAGATATCAACCTAAAAAAGAGAAAAGGCTAAGGAACAATGTCTATTATTAAAAATCTTTAAAGCCAGGCATAGTGGTTCATGCCTATAATCCCAGTACTTGGGAGGCTGAGACAGGAGGATTGCAGGTTCACAGCCAGCCTCAGCTACTTAGTGAGGCCTTCTGCAACTTAGTGAGACCCTGTTTCAAAATAAAAAATAAAAAGAACTGGAGATGTATCTCAGAGTTGTAAAATGCCCCTGGGTTCAATCCCCTGTACTACAAAAATGAAAAACAAAAAACAAAACTTTAAGAAGTCAATTAATGCTGAATAAATGAACCGTGTATATATAACATATGATAAAGATTTGATATTCAAGAAGTTCCTTAATAAAAGTAAAACTCCATAGAACTGTACAAGTATCATAGATAGTACATAGACCCTCATCATCTTCTTTCATTTAAAAATCTACCCTATGGAATTCTGGTATTTCCCATTTACCCACAGGAATGCATTTGACTTGATCAATTATAGTTTTGAATCAAATCAGTAACATTCTACTGAATTACATTTGGGATTACTATCAAGAGCAGGGGTTCTCAAATTTGACATACATCAGACCACCTAGTGGGCCTGTTAAACCATATACTGTAGGAGTCCACCTCAGAGTTTCTGATTTCAGTAAGTCTGAGATGGGGTCCACAAATGTGCATTTCTAACATGTTTCTCAGGACACGCTCATGCTGGTGGTCCAGGGACCACTCCTAGAGCACGGCATGATTATTTTCCATTTACTCAGAAGTTCCATTTCTGAATGGCCATAGACAAGTAAAAATGGTTTTTGCAAGGAATAATTTAGCCATCCCAAAGGGAATGCACTTTAGTTGGTAATCAAGAGGAGCAATCAGGAGGTAGCAGCGTGATCTTGCTTGTTTGTAGTTTTTAGTTCTCAATGGCTCCATGTGGGGACAGGACTATTAGAAATTGACTCCTAGCTGGGTGTGGTGGTGCACGCTTGTAATCCCAGTAGTTGGGAGGCTGAGACAGGAGGATCACAGGTTTGCGGTCAGCCTCAGCTACTTAGTGAGGCCCTCTGCAACTTAGTGAGACCCTGTTTCAAAATGAAGAATAAAAAATAGGGCTGAGGGTGTAGCTTGGAGGTAGAATGCCCTTGGGTTCAATCCCCAGTTCTGCAAAAAAAAAGAAGTTGACTCCTTAAGAAGTAAGTGGTGGGCTGGGAGAAGATAGCAATTGCAGCTGAGTCATCAAACATCAAGTGGAATGGGGCCAAACAGGGCCTCATGCCGCTATGTAGGTAGTTCTTCCGACAGTATGGAAAATGGCTACACAGAGGGTCAGAATGATAACAGTCATCAAAAATAGGTCAGAGAACTTTCTAGACACTCTTATCTAATGACCTAGATAAAAGCACATTAGTTTAGAAATTTCCAATCAAAGGGTGAAAGTTTTGGAACCTAAAAGAAAAATTCACTCCATAACAATGTTGAACGTTTCATTTTAATCTACCATCCTACTTAAATCTCTCTTCTCTATTTTTAAATATACTGTGAAGAAGAGGCAAATTATACTTTTTTTTGCAGTACTGGGGATTGAACCCCAGGGGCATTCTACCTCCGAGCTATACCCCCAGCCCTATTTTTTATTCTTTATATTGAAACAGGGTCTCACTCAGTTGCAGAGGGCCTCACTAAGTAGCTAAGGCTGGCCACAAACCTGGATCCTCTGGTCTCAGCCTCCCAAGTACTGGGATTACAAGCATGCGCCACCACGCCCGGCTTTATACTTTTCAAACTATCTGAAATTTGATTTTCAAAGGTTTTCTGGTCAGAAATAAAGTGGAACATTATGATTCATAGGCTTGACAAGGTTTACTTTGGTATCTATAATTAGGTTAGAGAATTTATAAAATCTACTTTTATAAAAAGACAAAAGATTCAAAAGCCAAGAAGAAAGCAGAGTTGGGAGGGAGACAGCTCTGATTTGAAATCTCTTCTCTCCGAGTACCTGGATAAACTTCACATCTGGCTGATATCGTGGAGGCAGTCCAAAATGCAAAATCCAATTTAGTCTGGCACCAAATAACACAATCACATCAGCAGATTGCAAAGCCCTAAAGAAAAAAAATCTAAGGTAACACAAAATGCATATCTGTATATCTTATTTGAATTGTTCTAAAATTAATTTCTAAAGTGTTTTTAAAGTCTAAATAATTTTGAACTTATATTAGACTCCTGACTTTGCTTCCAAGATCAGTTTGATCTTTCAAATGAAAATAATTTATAAAACTATTTTATTTAAATGGTAATCTAAAAGATTAAGTAGAATAAGTAATACCATAAGCTATTATCTATACTCTTATTTCATTTGCTTATTACTTTTTTTGTTTGTGTATGGTGCTAACGATTGAAACCAGGGCATTCTAACTCTGAACTACACCCCCCAGCCATATATATATATTTTTTTTTTTTTTTTTTTTTTTTTTTTAGAAACAGGGTCTTGCTAAGTTGCTGAGGGCCTAAGTTGCTGAGGCTGGCTTCAAACCGCTGCTCTTCCTGTCTCAGCCTCCCAAGTACTGGGATCACAGGTGCGCACCACCATGCCCGGCTGCTTATTACTTTTTTATCATTAGAAAAATTTAATATAAGTTTACTGTAGGCCATCTGGAAAAAATCCAGAAAAAGTATAAAGAAAAAATAACCTCATTATACTACCAATTTATAAACTATTATTAATATCCTGGCCTATTTTCATCTAGTCTTTTTTACTATGCAAGTATATTTTCACATAATTGAGCTTTATATAATATTGTCTCATGTACTTTTTCTTATCATAAATGTTTTTATCATTAAGTTCTGCTTGAATACAGTTTTTAAAGGTTACATAGTTTGCTGAACACACATGCTGCAATTTATTTATGGTTTTTCTCTGTTGATATTTTCTTTATTATTAAGAGTACTGGATGGCAAATCTTTATGCTTGAGTAATTTCTTTTTTCCGCTTTCTTTTTTTCTTGCAGTACTGGGAATGGAAACCAGGGCCTCAGGCATGCTAGGCAAGCACTCTGCCACTGAACTATTCCCCAGCCCTTATGCTTAAATCTTTTTCCTTTTTATTTTTTGTGGTATTGGGGATTGAACCCAGGGCCACTCTACCTCTGAGATACAACCCCAGCCCCTTTTTAAATTTTTTGTTTTGAAACAAGGTCTTGCTAGGTTGCTGACAGACTTGCTAAATTGCTGAGGCTGGTCTTGAGCCTGTGATCCTCCTGTCTCAGCTTCCCAAATACTGGGATTATAGTCGCACGCCACCATGCTTGACTTATGCTTAAATTTTAATGCACTTTTCACACTGATTCCTAGAAGTAGGTATTTTTAAGACTATGAATTGATATTTCTGAATTGCTTTCTAAAATATTATACAAGTGTATTTCAAATAGTTTTATCTTATATATCTTAATACTACTCTTTATTAGATTCTAAGAAATCAGTTATTCTAATATAACTTCTAATCTTTTAAGGAGCTATATCATTTTGTTTCAGATGTGGCTGTTATAATGTATATAATTGCTGTTATTAATCCAATCTGAATATTTTTGCCTTTTTCCAGGAGAGTTTACTATTATAACTGCTGTGGGTTTTGTTTTGGTTTTTACTTCTCATTGTTCTGCTTTATGGCTGGCTCCCTTTTTCTTTTGCCCTGCAGGATCTGTTTTTATTGCTTTTGTTTTCTTCAGTGATGAATGCAATTTTTCACAGAAATTCAGATATCATTTCCAGTATATACTTAAGCAAATTCATATACTATGTCAGTCTTTGGGGACCCAATTTAAACAGATTAAAAACTGCAAAATATAAGTATAGATTAGCTTATTGGTACTCTAAAATTCTTTAAATTAGTAAGTCAATTATTTATAGTCCCTTGCAATCTTTTTATTTTTTATTTATTTATTTTTTTGTGGTACTGGGGATTGAACCCAGGAGCATTCTACCTCCAAGCTACACCCCCGGCCCTATTTTTTATCCTTTATTTTGAAACTGGGTCTCACGAAGTTGCGGAGGGCCTCACTAAGTAGCTGAGGCTGGCTGCGAACCTGGATCCTCCAGTCTCCGCCTCCCAAGTACTGGGATTACAAGCGTGCACCACCACACCCGGCTTTTTATACAATTAATATTATCTTCTTAAAATTTGACGAGAGTGAAGTTTCAGTAAAACCTAAGCTAAAGTATTAAAAAATTAATATTATGAGAATTAATTTGGTTACTGTATAAAGTATATTAAAATGAGTAAAAAGTAAAGGTATGATTTAATAAGATAGCATTAAATAAGAAACAATTAAGAAGCATGACATTTTTTTGGCACTGGGGATTGAACCCAGGGGCTTCTACCTCTGAGCTATACCCCTAGCCCTATTTTTTATTCTTTATTTTGAAAAGGGTCTCACTAAGTTTCGGAGGACCTCACTAAGTAGCTGAGGCTGGCCGCAAACCCGGATCCTCCAGTCGCATCCTCCCAAGTACTGGGATGACAAGAGTGTGCCACCACATCCGGCTAAAAGCATGATATTTTTAAAAAACCCTCAAAATTAATTTCAATCCATATGTAAAAATATGAAAAACACCAAATGCATGATAGTGGTGAACTATGGAGAGGGAAGGAGGAAATGGGATAAAGAAAGATATATAGAAGTTGGGTGTGGTAGCCCACACCTGTAATCACAGTACTTGGGAGACTGAGACAGGAGGATCATAGATTTGAGGCCAGCCTCAGCAACTCTGCATGACCCTGTTTCAAAATAAAAAATAAAAAAGGGCTATGGTGTAGCTAGGAGGTAGAACACCACTGGGTTCAATCTCCAGTACACACACACAGACACACTGACACACACACACACACACACACACAGTATAGCCAATTCTCAAAGGAAAAGATAGTGAACAGTTGCTAATTCAATATGTACTAGACATTTGAATTACTAAATAAAGACGTTAAAGCAGCTGTTATAATTGTGCTCCATGAGGATAAAGAAAAATATTCTTGAAATAAATGTGAAGACAGAAGTTCTCAGAAGAGAAATAGGAAATTTAAGAGACAAAAGGATTGAAAAGTAGTGAAGAGACACTCAGGGACCTGTGGGAATATCAAAATGTATCATATTTCTATCACTGGAGTTCCAGTAGGAGAGGACAAAGACTTGTGTAGAAGTAATGGTGAAAAACTTTCCAAATTTGGAGAAAGACATAAATTTACAGATTCAAAAAGATCTTATAACTCCAAACAGGATAAACCATGAGAAAATCAAGTATATATATATCATAATTACACTGCTGAAACCAAAGATAAAGAAAAATCTTGAAAACAGCCAGAGAAAAACAACATATAGGAGAACAAAAATTCAAAAAACCATGAGGGAAGCCGGGCATGGTAGCACTCGCCTGTAATCCCAGCTCCTTGGGAGACTGAGACAGGAGGATCACAAATTCAAGGCCAGCCTGAGCAATTTATAAAGACCCTGTCTCAAAATAAAGTTAAAAAAATAAAAAGGGATGAGGATGTAGCTCAGTGGTTGAGTGCCCCTGGGCTCAATCCCTAGTACTACATAAACAAAACTACAAGGGCCAGAAGATTCAGTATTTTCAAGTGCTAAAAAGTCCAAAAAGAAACAGGTATGCTTAAAATTACATGATTCTTTCAGAATTTCTCTCTAGATTCAAAATAATTTAAGTTAGCCTAAAATCTGCCAGTCCATTGTATTTTAAATCTGGAATGGCACATACTTGGATCTGGCTGCAGCTACACAGTTTGGATGGTTGTCAGGAACAACACCCTTCCCCATAGGGGTGGGCAAAAATGGCAGTTTACATTGCTCCACCAATTTCCTGATACTCTCCTCTGCATGGGCATAAGCAGCACCTGTAAGAAATGAAATTGTATTGGATGATTCAGTTAAGCTTGGCACTGGGACCACAGAAATAGTTCATGTGAAATTGGTTTTAGATTTTAAATTCAAGCACTCTCCTTCTGCTACACATGGGCTTAGACACAAAAGAAACAGTGACTATGATTTTTATCTCTGGTATTTAAAATGCTTAAGAAAGCAACAGTTCTAATTTCCACTCGATAATACTCTCAATTATTCTGAAGAAAGTCTGCCCCTAAACAAAAGTTGCATCTTACATCTCTTGCTGTTGTCACCCATTTTATGCTGTGGTCCAGCTGAACTATTTTCCACAATTCCATGAGCACACTATATTTGCTGGGAGGGCCAGGTGGGCAGGAACTTTAGCCTGAAAAAGAAAGGCCTTCTACCTTCCCATATTACTCTCTACCACCAGCAAACCTGTTCTGCCTACAGTCCATTAATCTATAAGGGGCATAAGTTTCTAAAGCTCTACAGATTGTTTTATAGGTTCTACAATTCTGTGATTGTAACAGGGTAATTCAGTGGGATACATATCATTTGTTTTTACAACTGCAGAGTAACCATATGCCCTTCATGACACTGAAAACAACCTACTGTTTAAATATAAGAACGAGTTTGTGGCCAGCCTCAGCTACTTAGTGAGGCCCTCTGCAACTTCGTGAGACCCTGTTTCAAAATAAAGAACAAAAAATAGGGCTGGGGGTGTAGCTTGGAGGTAGAATGCCCCTGGGTTCAATCCCCAGTTCCACAAAATAAATGAATAAATAAATAAATATAAGAATGATTCCATTTCTAGTGTCAACAAGGCCATCATTATTTTGAGCTATTTAATTCTATACCCCTTTTCAGGGCTAATAGAATATTATCCATATTTTCTTTTTTTTTTGGAACTGGAGATTGAACCCAGAGGCATTCTACCTCCAAGCTACACCCCCAGCCCGATTTTATATCTTATTTGGAAACAGGGTCTCACTAGGTTGCTGAGACCCTTGCTGAGTTGCCAAGGCTGGCTTTGAACCTATGCTACTCCTGGCTTAGCCCCCCAAATACTGGGATTACAAGTGTGTGCCACCACACCCAGCTTATTATCCATATTTGAAACTTACAATTTCTCTACTGAATCCTAGTAAGTATTACAGTGTACTTTCAGATCCATTTATCATATTCCCTCCAAAGAAACACCTTAGAATCCTTTCTCATACAGGGTTTCACTAAGTTGCAGAGGGCTTCACTAAGTAGCTGAGGCTGGCCGCGAATCTTCAATCCTCCGGTCTTAGCCTCCCAAGTACTGGGATTACAAGCGTGGGCCACCACTCCCGGCTTACCCTCTCTTTACACACTAATAAAGAGTATACTGCAATTATTTGTTACCAGGTCTATTTCCCCAATAGGTAGGAACCACTATTTCTCTGTATTCCTCATGAATGTTTTTTATAATCTCTGCCTTATCATAAGCAATCAATGCTTGTTAAAGGAAGAATGAAAACGAGCACCCACTGAGTGCTTTCCATATTCTGCTATTTAATTATACCTTATTAAAGTAGTAAATATCTCTATTTTACAAGTAAGATATTGAGACTCAAAGCAGTTGTCTGCCAAAACCACAGTTAATACATCATATAATTCATTCAACACAGCTCTGATCTCAATGTTTTTCAATTGTTTACCATTTTCTTTAAAACTATTTTTATTTTCATGCAGTTAGTTTCTAAGTAGTTGTTATGTGATTAGCATGGTCACAGACGATCCCAATAGCCTCAGTTCTAGAATACGAAATGGAGACAATAATAAATTGCTGACAGGAATATAAATTTGTTGCTATAACACCTCAGGAGAAAGCAATTTAACAGTATGTACCAAAAGCCTTAAAATATTTGGACTCAGTTAATTCCCTTCCAGGGATTTATTTTATTTTTTCATTAAATTTTTTTTTTTTTTTTTGCTGTACTGGGGATTGAACCCAGGGACATTCTACCTCCAGGCTACACTCCCAGCCCTGTTTTTTTTTATTTTGAAACAGGGTCTCACTAAGTTGCAGAGGGTCTCACTAAGTAGCTGAGGCTGGCCACGAACCCAGATCCTCCAGTCTCAGCCTCCCAAGTACTGGGATTACAAGCGTGTGCCACCACGCCTGGCTCAGGGATCTATTTTAAGTCCTTTTAAATCCTAAGTATGGAAAAAACTTTAAGCACAAATATATGTGTCACACTACTATTAAAAAAACAGTAAATATTTGGCAGTAAAGTGTTAATGTATACGTGAATAGAAATTAAAAACTGTATTTGGGAAATAATTTCAAGATAATGAAAAGATGTTTTAATGTTAAATGGCTAAGGTAGAATATAAAACTGTTTATGTACTATTACCGCAATATGTAAAATATGCATAAAAAAAGGAACAGAAAAGTACTAAATGTTAAAAATTATTTCCTTATTTCCTTGAACCAGGCATGGTGGCGCACACCTGTAATCTCAGTACTTGGGAGGCTGAGATAGGAGAATTGCAAGTTCCAAGCCAGCTTCGGCAATTTAGAGAGATCCTGTTTCAAAATAAAAAATAAAAAATAAATATAGCTCAGAGGTAGAAGGCCCCTGGGTTCAATCCCCAGTACCAAAAAAAAAAAAAAAAAAAAAGGGTTTCCATGGATGAAGAGATTTCTTCTTTCTACTTTTCTAGGTTTTTCTCAAAAAGAATTTTTTTTGGCACTAGGGATTGAACCCGGGGCATTCTACCTCCGAGCTACACCCCCAGCCCTATTTTTTTTTTTGTGGTACCGGAGATTGAACGCAGGGGCGTTCTACCTCCGCGCTACACCCCCGGCCCTATTTTCTTATGCTTTATTTTTGAAACCGGGTCTCACGAAGTTGCGGAGGGCCTCACTAGGTAGAGAGAGAGAGATAGATCGCATGCGCGCGCACGCGTGTGCGCTGAGGCTGGCTGGGAACCTGGATCCTCCGGTCTCCGCCTCCCAAAGTACTGGAATTACAAGCATGCGCCACCACGCCCGGCTCCCAGCCCTATTTTTTATTCTTTATTTTGAAACAGGGCCTCACTAAGTTGCGGAGGGTCTCACTAAGTAGATGAGGCTGGCCATGAACCCAGATCCTCCGGTCTCAGCCTCCCAAGTACTGGGATTACAAGCGTGCGCCACCACGCCCGGCTCCAAAAAATTTTATAATAGAAAAAATATATTTTACTTTTAAATCTTAATAAATGTAATAGGAAATATTTCCTTGTAAGAGTTAGCTCTCTGGGCATTCAAGGATAATTCTATGATTTGAAACCTAATAAACAATGTAATATAGATGAAGGAAACTCTTATTTCAGTTTCAAACAGAGAGAAAACAATAAACAATGAAGACAATTTCTAAAAAGAATCAGCATTTTTTCAAAAGCCTAGCA
This sequence comes from Glis glis, assembly GCA_004027185.1. Classification (NCBI taxonomy): domain Eukaryota; kingdom Metazoa; phylum Chordata; class Mammalia; order Rodentia; family Gliridae; genus Glis; species Glis glis. Next base: position 17,332 of record PVJS01012695.1, on the reverse strand, counting down.
AGAATTAGAGTTCTACCTTTTCCGATGATAAGAAGGGGCTGTTGGGCATTCCTAATAACAGACGCTGCCATGCACACAGCAGAGGTTTCTGCCATGCTAATAGGAGGTGGCATACAGCACTCCTTGTACCTGGAAATAAAGAGCTCTGTTAATTAAAAGGGGCCAATTCTAAAATTTCTTACTGTGAAAATTTCAAATACATTAAAAAGTAGAAAACTTGGTATAATAAACTCCAGATTTTAAATACAGATTCAACAACTAATATTTTACCACATTTGCTTCTCTCTCAGTGCATGCTTGTGCTTTGTGCTTTCTCCCTCTCTCCTCCCTCCCCCTGCACACGTGTATTTTTCCCCTGAATCATTTTAAGTCGATTATAGGTATTAACACATTTCATCCTTAAAACTTCCTGATGCAGCTCTATAAGATAAGGACCTTCTCTTATACAACCATAATATCCTTATCACATCTAGTAAATTAATAGTTCTTCCCTAATATCATCTAATAGTCAGTCAAATGGGTAATTCATTGACAGGAGATGCCTTTGCACTGTAGTATTGGTAGTAGTAGCATTCGTACTACTTGTTGTTGTAGTAAAAAACCATACTGAAAGCTAATTATTTAATACTTACTATGTGCCATTTATTCTCATTTAATTTTCAAAACAACAAGGTTAGGTCTTACCATTATCTCAATTTTACCACTGAGAGAAAAAGATTTAGACAAAGCAAGTGATTTGCATATTGTCTCAAAATGGCAGAGACTGCACTGAACAAGTCATTCTCTCTCCAAAGTCCGTGTTTTAACCACCTCACTATTCCCTATTGCCACTCACTAGGTAAGTCAATATTACCATATCACAGTATGCATTAGTAAAAGAACTTACGGAAACTGTCACAGTTAAGTATTTCTGGACACCAAGTCTTTACTGTGGTATTTCATTTATTCTAATAAATAAAAATCGTACTGTACAAAATTGTATATATTTGGACATATAATAAAAAGGACATTCAACCCTTACAAAAATTTTAAAGAAGGCTTACAGAGAGTTACAACTTACCTGAGGCTTAACCTCCCTCATTCAATATTATTTTGATTATCATGTTCAGGTATTATACAGAATAGATATTTTTTTTGTCTGACTCCCAAATAGTAATCACCCCTGTTATACTGATTGTACAGTGGGGGCCCACTGTCTGCAGTCACCAGAGAACCATTTCTACAATAGCAAAGTCCACAAACATTATAATTAGGATTTTTTTTGTTTATTTTTGCAGTGCTGGGCATCAAATCCAGGACCTCATGCACACAAGGCAAGCACTCTACAATGCATCTACATCCCCAGCCCAGGAAATAATTTTAAAACAATAAAAACCTGGGCATGGTGGCACACACTTGTAATCCCAGTACTTGGGAGGCTGAGACCAGAGGATCTGGGTTCGCGGCCAGCCTCAGCTACTTAGTGAGGCCCTCCGCAACTTAGTGAGACCCTGTTTCAAAATAATGAATAAAAAATAGGGCTGGGGTGTAGCTCGGAGGTAGAATGCCCCTGGGTTCAACCCCCAGTACTGCAAAACAAAACAAAACAAAATAAAACAAAACAAAAAAATTTAAAAAGTTATAATGATAAATGAAGAAGGTAGAATATGAAACTACCTACTTAGTATGGACACACTTTGCAAGATGTATATAAAAAAAATTGAAAAGTACTTAATGTTAAAAAAGTCAATCCTTAGATGAAAGAATTTCTTTCTACTTTTCTGGATTTTTTTTTTTTTTTTTTTTTTGCAGTACCAGGGATTGAACCCAGGGACATTCTACCTCCGAGCTACACCCTCAGCCCTATTTTTTATTCTTTATTTTGAAACAGGGTCTCACTAAGTTGGGGAGGGCCTCACTAAGTAGCTGAGGCTGGCTGCGAACCCAGATCCTCTGGTCTCATCAGCCTCCCAAGTATTGGGATTACAAGCATGCACCACCATACCCGGCTCTGGATTTTTTTAAATAATGTTTTTTATAAAAGAAAAAACACATTTCATCCATTATGATCAAGAAAATATCACCAATGGACCAATGTTCCACAACAGCAGGAATGCACTAAATGGTTCTTAGGATGCTGCATTAACCCAGGTGTCATCCTTACCAGAGTGACTGTGATACTAGAGAAAAAGGATTTTTGTACATATTTTCACTCTGTGTTTATTTAAGAAATAAAAGGACATGAAAAATCATAGAAACATCTGTATCAGAACATTTTTAAGTTAGAGACATCTAGACAAGTATTTCTTATGCTGAGTACTAGTAATTTCTCAATAATCACCTCATCTCTTGGCTCATACTAGGAAGATTGTCAATAGCCCATACTGCTTGAGTAGAAATAAATATTTGTGATTATGAGGGGAATAATTTCAAATGAAGAATTCCAGAAGTTCCAAGTATTTGGGTTAGTAATTAAACCCCAAAATAGTTACTAAATAATATCATTTTAATTAAGAGAATTAAGCCTTTTGACTAGGATTAAGTTTAATTACTAAATCATCAAAAGTTAATAGAAATGGAGATTAATTTGTAAATGGTTAGGTAAATTTTTTCAAAAGGTAAGCAGTATGACAATACAAAAAGAAAGAATTTCAAAGAACTATTACTCACTTTATAGAATCCACATTCACCTGGAGGGTCACAAAATCTGCAGGTATGTCAACATAACAAGCACCTGGACGACCATAGATACTGCTTCTTACTGCCTATGTTAATACGAGAAGATTTTAAAAAATCTAAATCGTTATTATATTCCACTTGAATAATTTAAAACTGTGAAATGAATACTATTTTAATTTTTCTTGACATTATTAGTTGGATAAAAAACCAACTATAACTAAAGTTGAAATGTATTCCATTATGTCTAAGATACATATATATATATATATATATATATATATATATATATTTATTTATTTTGTAGTACTGGGGTGAACCCAGGGGCACTCAACCTCTGGGCTATGCCCCCAGCCGTATTTTATTTTTTATTTTGAAACAGGGTCTCACTAAGATGCGGAGGGCCTCACTAAATTTCTAAGGCTGTCCTAGAACCTGTGATTCTCTAGTCTCAGCCTCCCAAGTACTGGGATTATAGGTGTATGCCACCACATCTGGATAAATCTATATATTTTTAAAAATATTTTGTTTGGAAGGGGAGAGATGAGAAAGTATTCACTTAGGGATTTAAAATTCATGTTCTATTACACTTTCATATTGATATTATTCACTAGGCTCTGCTTGCCAAGACTTTCACTTATTTCCTAATACTAATGATCTGGCAGTTTTCAGAAACTGTGATGCAATATATGTCAAATCATTTCTATAACTCATGATTTTAATAGAGTTCAAGTGTAATTTCACATACAAATGATGAATAGCTAAAATTATAATATGCAGCTTAATTAACTGAGAGATTATTTCTTAGACATTAGTCCCAGTTTTCAAAAGCAATCTTTACAAAAGCATAAGAGAAGGAGTACTCAGGGGTTATTATACTTTATCTTTATTTTTGTAAAACGAAAAAAAAAATTAAAAAAATTAAAGCACAGGAGAAACTTTTTCCAAAAATAACTTATTTTACCTCTCTATTTCTATAATGAAACATTCTAACACTGAACATTAAATGTAAATAGCCTTTTAACAATGTTATTTTTACAGTCTAGGTATACTCTTATCACTCATTCCATTAAGAATAAACATAACAGCCAGGTGCAGTGGCACATACCTATAATCCCAGTACTTGGGAGGCTGGGACAGGAGAATCACAGGTTCGAGGCCAGCCTCAGCAATTTAGTGAGACCTTGTTTCAAAATTTAAAAAATTAAAATAGGGCTGGGGGTGTAGCTCAGAGGCAGAGCACCCCTGGGTTCAATCCCCAGTACAATAAATAAATAAATAAATAAATTTAAAAAATAGGAATTAAAAATAACAGCACTGGAGGTATAGCTCAGTGGTAGAACATGTACTTAGCAAGTGTGAATCAGTAAGTTTAATCCCCAGAAGAGTATGTTATTAAATACTGTACCTTTTCAATAACAGAAGGAATAGCTTCTATGCTGCTTGGCCGGGCAGAGAACTTGCTATATAATCTACAAGCTTCTACCTATATAGAAAATGAAAATCATTAAAAATTCAGCTCAGAATTATATTACTCTTATGAAGAAAAATGAGAAGGTAAGATGGAGAAAATGAACTTTAAGACTGTCTCTTAAAAGCCTATTCAAGTCATGATCAAATTCCTGCCTCAGCACAATCCAGAAAGCAAATCAAAATAAGACACTGTTTTTGTTTCTCAAATTGGCAAAAGTGAAAAAGTTTGATAATACCCACCATCTACCACAACACAAGAAAACAGGTGCTCTCATTAACTGCTGATGAGAGTATAAATGGGAAGGGGAGCTGATGTCTACAAAAAATTTCAATGGCCATACCCTTGAACCCAGTAATTCCATAGCTAGGAATATACAACCTCATCTGTTACATTTTATCTATTCTTACATCTCTATCAGTTTCCTTTTATATGTTTGTTGCTATGTTGTTTGGAACATGTGAGTTCAGTAATGGTAATTTCTTTTTTTTTGCGGTACCGGGGATTGAACCCGGGGCATTCTACCTCCGCACTACACCCCCAGCCCTATTTTTTTATGCTTTATTTTGAAACCGGGTCTCATGAAGTTGCGGAGGGCCTCACTAGGTAGAAAGAGAGAGAGAGAGAGAGAGAGAAAGAGCTGAGGCTGGCCGCGAACCCGGATCCTCCGGTCTCCGCCTCCCAAAGTACTGGGATTACAAGCGTGCGCCACCACACCCGGCTAGTAATGGTAATTCCTAACTGTTAAATGTACCTTGAAGTATTATATAGAAAGTGTTTCTCTTGATACTTTATGGTATCAAATCTATGGAAGTGTTGGTAGCCTCAATCCCATAGGCATGGCAGAATTAAGATTATCCCCTAACTTTCAATTTGATTATGTTCATGTCCTTTAGTTTTAAAGACTTTTACAAGAAACCAATATTTGAATTTTAAATCAGTGATCTTTTGCTTCAATATTTAAATTTAATCTAAAAAACGGCTCTATTTTCTTTCTCAGAAAAAACACGTAGACATTATCCTTTCTTTTTTTTTGATATAACTTTTAGAGTAACTTTAAATTTCCTTTAAAGTTTCCTTTAAGTTCCTAACTTACCTCCTCTTCTTATTTTTCAGATATATCAGCATCTTTTAAATAACTGTTATTATTGCCCATCATTAAGAAGTAAAATATAACTTTTGTATTAACATATATCAGAGTCTAGTTAATTTTATGTTAGTTTATCGTATATAAAATTCTACTTGAGTTGTGGGTGTGGCTTATTGGCAGACCACTTACTTAGCAGGTATAAGGCCCTGGCTTTGATCCCCAGCACCCCCCCCACACACACATTTTTATTTGTAAGTTCTCACAATTATTCATGATTTACTAATATACTGCCTAATGGTTTTAACTTTACTCTTTACTATGTCCTGTAAATGCTCAAATATATTTATTGTGTCAATCACTCACTCTCACCTATTTCCTTCTACAGCTATTATTAAAACTGTAATATTTTACTGACAAATTCTTTCAAGTTTCTTTCACTTACAAAAATACTTTCCTTCCTCCTACTAAAATAAAAATAAACTTGTCCAGAGTCTTCTGATAATCATTCTGAGTAGAATTTTTCCTCTCAACTTATTTCCCTAAAGTCTGGGAGGCATAGTTCAAAGTCATTTTTATTCCCACATCTTCTTGACTCTTTGAAGAACTTATTTGCAGAGTTTAAACTTCTGTCAGTTTTAGTATATATATATTTTTAAAGCCTATTCCTAAGCAGGGACTAAGCCATTTTTTAAAATATCCATCCTGAGATTGTGTTGTTCAGGAAAATTACCTTTAAATTACCTCAGGTACTTCTAATTTACTCTTTTCTAAACTTTTTATTTTGTGGACAGGAATTTTATATCTTGTCCATAACTCTTACTGATATGTAACTGTGTTGCTAAAATATTAGTGTTGGATACCTGAGGAAACTCCTGGAAGGCTCCCATCATTTCTTGATTTCTTTCAGGGGAACCACCAATCACAATTAAGGGCCTAGAGTAGAAATTTTTTAAAAAGATAATTACAAATGAGATTGTGTAAAACACTCTGCAGAGTGCCTAATGCATAACAAACAACCCAATAAATGTTAAAGAGAGACAGAGGCAGAGAGAAGGAACACATTACATTCTTTCTTAAAAACTATAGATTAGCCAAGCGTGGTGGAGCATGCTTGCAATCCCAGTACTTGGGAGGCAGAGACAGGAGGATTGCAGGTTCAAGACCAAGCCTCTGCAACTTAGTGAGACCCTGCTTCAAAATTAAAGAATAAAATAGGGCTGGGTGTATAGCTCAGAGGTAGAATGCCCCAGGGTTCCATTCCCAGTACCACAAAAACAAAAACTATAGATTAACCCTTTAAGTCCCAAGTTTTCAGTTCTGCAAATATTTCAGTGAAATTGACATAGGTACATTAAAATAGGTTTAAAATAATAATCTAGGGCTTATATATTAGTTAATATATTATATTATTATTATTATATAATTATATTACATATGATATACCATGTTTAAGTTTTTATAGGTGTTCCACAATCTAGGATGATGGGAAAAATAGATTAAAAATACTTAGGATGCAACCTGATGTGACAGAACCCTTCCTCAATATCAGAAAAATGCAAAATTTATAGTAAATATTTTTTCCTTACCCCTGCCTCATCCTTTCTGGATACTGGTGCTAGACTTCCAGGTGTAGTGACATAAAATTAATTTTTACAACCTTATTATTATTCTTGGGATAGGGCAAAGATATATTTTACACTTTCCTAAGTAAATCTATTTGAAAATGGCAAAATGACTGGCCTTCCTTACCAATAAAACATTTATGCCTTAGGATGAAAAGAAATAACCCACAGACTAAACCTCAAGGTGCTCAAACATATCGCATCCTCAAGTAGGTAAGAAAGAGAAAGATTAGAAAGGAAGAAAGAAAAACAAAGAAATGTTAGAACCACAGGGTAAAAAAGAAAGCAATGTCCTTTCCACAAAAAAATTAAATATGGCCGGGCGTGGTGGCGCACGCTTGTAATCCCAGTACTTTGGGAGGCGGAGACCAGAGGATCCGGGTTCGCGGCCAGCCTCAGCGTGTGCACGCACTCTCTCTCTCTCTCTCTCTCTCTCTCTCTCTACTTAGTGAGGCCCTCCGCAACTTCGTGAGACCCGGTTTCAAAATAAAGTATAAAAAAATAGGGCCGGGGGCGTAGCGCGGAGGTAGAACACCCCTGCGTTCAATCCCCAGTACCGCAAAAAAAAAAAAATTAAATATGTTATGAATTGATTAGAACATAATCCCCTTCAACCTGATCTTTTAGTAAAGACCAGAGGTAGGTCTAAAGGGCAAGGTGAGACAATAAGTATTAAGCAGCTTACAAACAAACTAAAAAATATACAAATTTCAATTGTTTTGCTATCCTTACAACATAAGGTGAAAAAAAGACACATTTTTAATTACTGAGCTCAGATCTTTAAAAAATAATTCTTCACTTAAAGTAAGCAGAATTAGTTGGATGTGGTGATGCATGCTTGTAATTCCAGTACTTGGGAGGCTGAGACAGGAGGCTTACAGGTTGGGGGTCAGCCCCAACAACTTAGTGAGAACATCGGCAACTTAGTGAGACCCTGTTTCAAAATAAAAAATTAAAAGGGCTGGGGGGTGTGGCTTGGAGGTAGAATGCCCCTGGTTCCATTCCCAGTACCAAATAACAAAAACAAAAAATAAAAATAAAAAATGAAAAGGGCTGGGGATATAGCTCAGAAGAATGTCTCTGAGTTCAATCCCCAGCACCAGAAAAAAGTAAGCAGAACTATATACATATCCTCTCTATCTACATACACACACACACACACACACACACACACACACACAAATATACATATACAGAAAACTCTAAAATGTTAACAGTGCTTAAGTAAAGGAATAAGTATTTTTTATTTTCCTCCTAATATTTTTTGTTGTATATATTTGTAGTAAACATAATGATTTTTTGTTTTTTGATACTAGAGATTGAAACCAGGGTATTCTACCTCCAAGCTATATTTCCAGCCTTTTATTTAATTTTGTTATTTTATTTTTTGTGGTACTGGGGATTGAACCCAGAGGCATTCTACCTCTGAGCTACAACCCCGGCCCTTTTTTGTTTTTATTTTGTTTTGAAACAGGGTCTCACTAGGTTGCTGAGAGTCTCGCTAAATTGCTGAGGCTGGTCTTGAACCTGCAATCATTCTGTCTCACCCTCCCAAGTACTGAGATTACAGATATGTGCTACCAGGTCTGGCCAACATGATGTGTACTCATGTACCCAGTGAAAGGATTGCTACAGCCAAGCAAATTAACATATTCAGCATCTTACAGTTACTTTTTATGTGTGTGGAAAAAGTACCTAAAATCTACTCTCTTAGCAATTTACAATATATGATACAATATTATTAACTATTGTCTTCATGCTATACATTACAACTGTAGGGTTATTTATCATACATAACTAAAACATACCCTTTGACTGCCATCCCCCCAATCTTCCTCCCCATCCTCTATTCCCTTCCCTTCTAATCACCTTTCTGCTCTCTCTATTTCTATGCATTAGAGGGTTTTTTCCCTAAGTTTTCCCAACACATATCAGTTCTACTCAGTAAGATTACACAGGGACATTTTGAAAAGATATTTTCAATAATAATTCTTTGATTACCAACAGTTCATGTTTGTATTTGCCATCCCACCCAAGGCATGGATGAGACCTGGGCCAGAAACAACAAGGCACACTCCTGGCCTAGAAGCAAAACAGAATTTATAGTATTAAAAACAGATCAAATTTACAACTGAAGAAGTAGAACAAGCAATCTCTCTTTCTTTTTTCTTTTCTTTTTTTTTAGTACTGGGGATGGAACCCAGGGGCTTATGTATACTAAATAAGCACTCTACCACTGAAGTACATGCCCAGCCCTTTTTAAAATTGTATTTTGAGACTGGGTCTAGCTAAATTACCCAGGCTGGCCTCAAATCCTGCTGCCTCAGCCTCCTGAATAGCTGAGATTACAGGTATTTGCCACTATGCCTCTTTTAGCAATTTCATTTTTAAACCAAGCATTTTTGGTTCATATCAACTGACTCATATCACTTTTTTTTTTTTTTTTGGTGGAACCGGGGATTGAACCCAGGGGCGTTCTACCTCTGCGCTACACCCCCGGCCCTATTTTTTATACTTTATTTTGAAACTGGGTCTCACGAAGTTGCGGAGGGCCTCACTAAGGATAGAGAGAGAGAGACAGAGACAGAGACAGAGAGAGAGCTGAGGCTGGCCGGGAACCCGGATCCTCCGGTCTCCGCCTCCCAAAGTACTGGGATTACAAGCATGCGCCACCACGCCCGGCTCTCATATCACTTTAGGGTGAAGCATGGCGACCTTCTTGGCTTTCAAAGGAAGGACATATACAGGTCTTTACTATAATTGGTAAAACAATTATTAGTATTTTTTTTTCTTTGCGGTACCGGGGATTGAACGCAGGGGCGTTCTACCTCTGCGCTACGCCCCCGGCCCTATTTTTTATACTTTATTTTGAGACCGGGTCTCACAAAGTTGCGGAGGGCCTCACTAAGGAGGGAGGGAGAGAGAGAGAGAGAGAGAGAGAGAGAGAGAGAGAGACAGGGAGAGAGAGAGAAAGAGAGAGAGAGCGCGTTTGCGCGCGCATGCCCGAGCTGAGGCTGGCCGGGAACCCGGATCCTCCGGTCTCCGCCTCCCAAAGTACTGGGATTACAAGCGTGCGCCACCACGCCCGGCTATTAGTATATTTTTTAATAAAAAGTAAGAGGAAGATTTTGTCAGTTTTCTTATAAGAAGATACTTATCATCTTCACTGTGTATTTCACTAACCTCTTCATATTCTGCTCCTGTCATATTTGGGCTAAAATAAATTGACTGCATACAGAAGCAAATTTTGGACAGTTGAGCATATTTTATATTGGAAAAAAAGATTTTTTTAATTTCTTAACAAATAAATAGAATGTCAATTGATCTCTGACAGGAAAATAAATCTGAATGTAGTGTTCTGCCCAAAATCCTTTTTAATCGAACCTGAATATTCACCCTAGATGTGACTTTCTAAATCTAAAGCACTCAAAAAAAATGGTATCTCCATATAATTCAGTGTGTCACTTAACATGTATAATTTCTTAAGGATCTTTAAGACAGATTTTAAAATACATTAACTTAATTATCCCAAAATTAAACTTTTAGAACAGTACTATCTGACAGAACTTTCTGAAGTAGTAGAAATGTTCTCTCTCTGGACAGTTTGATATGGTAGCCACTCCCCAGAGGTTATTGAGCACTTGAAATGCAGCCACTATAAATGAAGAACTAGTTTCCATGTTAATTTTAATTAACTTAAATGTAAAAAGCCACATATGACTAGTTGCTATTATTCTGGACAGCACAATTCTAGAAGTTCATTCATATAAAAATTTTTTAAAGTATAAACTTTTGACTAATCCTTAATTATCATTTCAACATTTTTTCAATTAGAGATCAATAAATAATTTAAATGTTGTCCAGGCTAAACAAAAAGATTAAAATATTGTTAATATGTAAAGTAACAAAAAATGGTGAGGTTATTGTTTTTAGGACAGCCTATTTTCTCACAGTCAGAAGCTTCTCAAATTCAGAAGGTTCTTATCAAACAGTAAGGACTATGGTGAGGTCCAGACAATGAGATCATATTTGTTTATCTCTCTTAGCAATTTAATTACTAATTTTGTTTTTGGAAACAAAAAATTATTAAAGCTAACATAAGTGAAAAACAAATATGATACAAATTATAGTGAGAGTTCAAATTCTGCTTTAAAAATACATGTGTATGTAGAAAAAAACTGAAAGAAAATATGAAAAATTCTTAACAGCTGTGGGATTACAGGTGAGTTCAGTTTTCTTCCTTAAACTTTCCTAGATTTTCCAAGTTTTCTAAAATGGGCACTTTTAAAAAATATTAATTTTTAATAATAAAAGAGGGGTGAGTAGTTAGGTAGCGTGGATACACATTAAAAAACCTAAAGAAGTGAAAGTGCGTCAGGACACCCAAGACAGGTATGACTCATCAATTCACTACTGACCACCAGCAATACCAAAACACTTTTCTGATATTATCCTTTTGCTCTGACCCTCAAGAGTTCTAATTCTTTATTTTCTTTAGTATACCATCTTGTATAACCTTTTCAAATTAAATCATCTTTTATCTGAAAGATAAAATAGTTCTGCTCCAATATATTAATGTAATTGAAATAAAGAAGACTTTAGCTTACCTGCCAGTCAGATACCCAATCGCAGAGGCAGCATAACAAGCCTGCAACGAAATACTAGAATTTAAATGGTAAAGGAAGAAAAGGAACACTTTCCAAGTACTGGAGATAGAACCTATATGCATTCATTCTACTTTTGAGCTATACCTCCAGCTTTATTTATTTATTTATTTAATTTTGGTATTGGAGATTGAACCCAGGGGCGTTCTACTTCTGAGCCACACCCTCAGCAACATTTTGCTTTTTTATTTTGAAACAGGGTCTCACTAAGTTGCTGAGGCTGGCCACTAACCTGTGATCTTCCTGTCTCAGCCTCCCAAGTACTGGGATTATAAGCATCCGCCACCACACCTGGCTTTATTTTTTATTATGAAACAGGGTCTCACTAGGTTGCTGAGGATCTCACTAAATTGCTGAGGTTGGCCTCAAACCTGCAATCCTCCTGTCTCATAGTCCCAAGTACTGGGATTATAGGTGTGCACCACCATGCCTGGGTGGTTTTTACTTTTCAGCTGTACTTCAGTTCATAATTAGAAAGAGAGAAGAGACACTAAATTAAATACAAGATGCCCTGGAAAAATGCTGAGTATACCGCTCAAATTCTTAGTCTTAGTCTAGAACATTACTTTTTTCCAATATTATTTCTTTAGATATAACAATAAATTGGATATTTCCTAGCCTTCATTCAGCTTTAAAAGTAATACCCTGAATTTAAATACATCCATTTTAAGGACATGAATGTAACAAATATAAATGTTTATGAATCATAATCTTAACTGACACCACTATCATTATGCCCCAAAGAAGCTGCACAAAGGCTCTGCTTTTTCTGTGTTGCTATTCTGTGCCTGCGGTACCTCTTTTCCTTTTTGTACATAAGGCCAAATTCACATAGGGAAATAATAAGACAACTAAAAAGAAATTCAAGTGCATAAAATAAAATATCTGGTGCAATAAGAACACTTACTTAGTCACTGAGAATCACTGCCCACTTATAGCAGAGCAAGAAATATTCTACAATGTAAAGTACAAAATGACATAACAAAAGTATACACCTCTGGCAGATGTCAAAAATTGAGAGGTAACTGGTTTTATGATCATAAAAAGAAATGTTTCTTAAGCTAGGGGTATACTCCCAGTGTTAGAGCACTTGCCTGGTATGTGTGAGGCCCTAGGTCAGAACCCCAGCACCACAAAAAAAAAAAAAAAGAAAGAAATCTGTTTCTCTACTTACTTACCTAGACTCACAGGCAGACTAGTATATGTAGTACTTAAACTGTTCTGATTCACCTCTTTCTCTCTTTCTTTCTTTCTTTCTTTCTTTCTTTCTTTCTTTCTTTCTTTCTCTCTCTCTCTCTCTCTCTCCCTCTCTCTCTCTCTCTCTCTCTCTCTCTTTCTTTCTTTCTCATTCGTTCTTTCCCTCCCTTCCTTCCTACATTCCCAGCCCCTTTTTATTTTTGAGACAGGGTCTCACCAAGTTGTCAAGGCTGCCTCAAACTTGCGATCCTCCTGCCTCAGCCTCCTGAGTAGCTGGGATTACAGGTATGTATCACCACACCTGGCACCTCTACATTCTACTGTGTAATTTTGGCAAGTTAGTCTGTACTTCGGCTTCCTTATCTATAAGATGAACATAATTCAGAGCATTTCTTGGAGGATGAAATCAGTTAATACATGTAAAACACTCAAGAGTAGGGCTTGCACGCAGGAAGTGCTCAGTATCGGCTGACTTCCAGACAATCTCCCTACTTGCTGGCTGGCCAACTCATCTTTATATGTCTTCATTACTCCAAGGATCTGATCAAAGACAGGTCAAACCCAACTATGCTTTTCTCTTTAGCACAAACATGCTCCTTAATGCCTTCTGAGCCTGTTCTCATCCTCCCTCTGAATCATCCTGTCACTAGCCTTAGTTCACACACTAAGTCTTCCCGTGACTCTCATCAAGACTCAGGTTGCCTGAGGGAACTCATATGTTCAAAATTGAACTCATTACCTCTCTCCTCTAAGCTGGCTTTTCCCTCTATATTCCCAATCTTAGTCAGTGGCACTATGATCCACATTGTCAACCAAGCCCAACACCTAGGAATCATCTCCAGAGGAGCTTGCCCTCTTTCCTGGCTGGTTAATGCCTCCTATCATTCAAGACAGTTTAGATATCATCAATGGGACATTCTCCTTGTAGTGTTAAGCTGAGCTTTGTACTCCTTCTCTGGGCTCCACATTACCTTGGAACCGATCACACTGCTTATTATAATAAAATTGCACCTTTCTCAACAGGTACATCATAAACCCTTCAGGAACAGGAACTATCATTCATCTCTGTATCCAGTGCCCAATATAGCACCTGGGAGCTAAAAAACTCTCAACTAAGCTTATAGGAACTGAAATAAACTTCAAGCTGGAGTCTGTCTTCTGGCTCCTATTCTTTTTTTTTTTTTTTTTGCGGTACCAGGGATTGAATCCAGGGGCGTTCTACCTCCGCGCTACACCCCCGGCCCTATTTTTTTATACTTTATTTTGAAACCGGGTCTCACGAAGTTGAGGAGGGCCTCACTAGGTAAAGAGAGAGAGAGAGAGAGAGAGAGGGAGCGCGCGCACGCGCTGAGGCTGGCCGTGAACCCGGATCCTCTGGTCTCCACCTCCCAAAGTACTGGGATTACAAGCGTGCACCACCACACCCGGCCTTCTGGCTCCTATTCTGCTGTTTTTTTGTTTTTTGTTTTTTATTTTGGTTTTGTATTGTTTTTTGCAGTGCTGGCAGTTGAACCCAGGATATCATGCATGTCAGGCAGGTGCTCTACCATTGAGCTACACCCCCAGCCCTGCTGGTTCATACTTCATACTACCATGAAAATAATTTTTCTAAAACAAAATCCTATGTCTTTTACCTATTTAGAAAAACATTTATAGTTTTCCCCATTGCCTATTGTAAAAAAGTTCAAAAAGTCTCCTTTTCCAGGAATAAAAGATCCTCCATGACCTTCCCTTAGGTTACCTATTGAGTCTCACAGCCCACCATGCCTTCAAACTATCTTGATGCTGTATGAATAAACATTACTTCTACAGGCAATCTTCCCTGTCCCACCAAAGAGAGCCAGTCACTTGTCTGAGCTCCTGCTTCCTTACATATGCACATCTGTTGTGGCAGCAATTACATTAGAGAAGTTCTTTCTGTATGTCTTACCCTCAACTTCCCAGAATGTGATCAACCTGAAGATCAAGGCTATATCTCATTCCTTCTTTATGTTCCTCTCTCCTACCAGTTATACAGCATAATATCTAGTATATATTACATAATCAATAAATATTTGTTGTATAAAGAATAAAGCAGTGACAGACATACTACCTCCAGAATAAGAATAAAATAAAGGTCTCATTAATAGGTCAAAAGCTTCACCTTCTCATGCAGATAAAAGAATAAAAAGTTGTCCCAACTAAGAAAATAAAAGATAGAGCTGGAGGTATAGCTCAGTAGTACTGAACTTGCCTACTGTGCACCAGACCCTGGGTTCAATCCCTGGCATCACATATACACACAAAGACACAGAGTCAGAGATAGAAGCAACACACATTCTGATAGTTTTAAGATTAAAAAAATATTGCAAACCTTGTAGATTAGAAATGTCATTCAGTTGCCGGGTGTGGTGGTGCACGTTTGTAATCCCAGTACTTGGGAGGCTGAGACTGGAGGATCTGGGTTTGCAGCCAGCCTCAGCTACTTAGTGAGACCTTCCGCAACTTTGTGAGACCCGGTTTCAAAAAAAAGTATAAAAAATAGGGCCGGGGGTGTAGCTCGGAGGTAGAATGCCCCTGGGTTCAATTCCCCATACCACAAAAAAAAAAAAGAAATGTCATTCAATTAACAAATAATGTACATCAGGCGTGGTGGCATACACCTATAATCCCAGTACTTTGGAGGCTGAGACAGGAGGAGTGCAGATTTGAGGACAGCCTCAGCAACATGGTGAGACTCTCAGCAACATAGCAAGATTCTTTCAAAACAATAAAAGGGCTGGGGATATGGTTTGGAGGTAGAATGACCCAGGGTTCAATCCCCAGTACCAAACAAAAAACACCCACAAAAATAATGTACGAAACATTTAAATCATGCAAAAGCCCCAACCATACCAGGTGCTATGGGGGATATATCAAAAGAACCACAATTTCTGTTCTCTAGGACCTGACATCTGACGGCAAAAGAAGGCTCCCACTTAAGTAGGGTAAGACAGCTGTCTGGGCAAGAGGTAGCAAAAGCCTGAACTAGAGGGCAACAGTGGAAGTGGAAAGCAGCAATATTTACCATCAGATAGACTTGCGGTATGCAACATCACAAAAGTAGATTCTTGGTCTTTTTAGTAGATTTTTGATCTCTTAAGCCAGCACTGCTGAGGGAAGGGTAAGGACGGGTTGGCAAAGGAAGCACTGAAAGTGGGTTGACAAAGGATCTTATCTTCCTTTTCCTGCCTTTGAATAAGCTTCTAAGAAAGGTGGGGACATTCTGGGGTAGAAAGAGCACTAGAGTAGGATTTGGGACACCTGAGTTTCAATCATGGCTTTAATGTTTGTGATATCCATTACCTTATCCCCGACACACACACACACACACACACACACCTATTATGTAACATAACACGTGGCTTTCACTCATTCATCCCCCAGGTACTCTCTGAGCACCTTATCAAAAGCGGCCAGCCTCAGCTCTCTCTGTCTCTCTCTCTCTTTCTCTCTACTTAGTGAGGCCCTCCGCAACTTCGTGAGACCCGGTTTCAAAATAAAGTATAAAAAATAGGGCAGGCGGTGTAGCGCGGAGGTAGAACGCCCCTGGGTTCAATCCCCGGTACCGCAAAAAAAAAAAAAAAAAAAAAAAAGAGTGGAAACCACACCAGGGATGGCAAAACAAGTGAATGGTTAGTGAAGAAATAACCTCTGCTTTCCTTGGGGCTCACAGGCTAATAGAGAAGTCAGACTTCACCAGAAACTGTCCCTTCCAATCCTAACATTTGGACTTGGCAAAACACAATACAGTATACTACTATGAGCAAGGACTAGGAGCCAGAATACCTGAATTCAAATCCTGGCTCTGCCACTACCAACTGAGTCACCTCGGGCAAGTTTTACTTAGTTTCTGTGTCTCACTTTTCTCATATGTCAACTAGGATTAACACAAAATAATCAATAGTGATTGAATATATGTGCAAAGCACAGGAATAGTGGCAAATGCAATCCGAGTATTTGCAACGAATAGCTGCCACTATTATCGAGCATTCCCAATAAAGCTTTGGGCGACCTGCGTCCTTACCGCTTGCTCATTCCTCATCCCGATGTACCTGATGCCCAGCGCCTGGGCGGCAACGGCAATTTCGGTCACTGGGATGCCTACAACGCCAAACATGTATTCCACATCCTGGGGGCCGGAGAACAGGGAGATAAATGCCCGGCCCCTCACCGCACCCTTCCCTCCCTCCGGGGGTCTAAAAGAAAACCACTGCAAGACCGTCCTGCACCGCCCCTCCTGTCTGCCGCACAACGCCCGGGTCCCCGCCGGCCACCGTAGGAGCCTTTGCCCGCGGGGCTCCCTCGTACTTGGGTTTTCAGGGCCTGGGCGATGACTTTCGCGCCAGACACCTGCCCCTGGCCTGAGCCGCCGCGCTCTGCGAAGCTACGTTCCGGCATGTTTCGCTGAGAGCTCGGGCGCTCGCGGAGCTGGGGAGGCGGCTCGCGCGGCGCTCGGCGAGGGAGGTGCGCGCGGCCCGGTCACAGCCCGCTCGTCGGCGCCTCCGCTCGCCGCTCGGCTGTCGGGGAGGCGGGACTGGCGCAGGCGGAGCCCGCGCCCGGCAGGTGAGAGGCGGCGCCCCGCCCCTCGCCGTCCTCCCGGGCTCCTCCACCC
>PVJS01012694.1:0-43403 GCA_004027185.1 Glis glis | reverse complement strand
CCAACATCATTCTCAGTGCTACATGTGGGGGGGAGGCGGGGGGGAGGTGGGGGGGAGGGACACCAAGAGCTGTGTGCATGTATGTTAACACCAAACTGATACTCATTGTGATGTGAGACTACAATGCACCAATAAAAACATGAAAAAAAAATAAATAAAAAAAAAATAAATAAAAAAAATAAATAAATAAAAAAAAAATTGTGACGTGTCATGCATATAAAATATTAAAGTAAATCCTTGTGTCTACAACTGAATATAACAATTAATGTATTATCAATGCGTCCTGAAGCCCATTTGGAACCTGTCCCCAAACACATCTCCTTTCTGCTACTACCCATGACTTTGTCCCTGTCATTCCTTGGCATGTCATTATAATCTTAGAGCATCTGGAATGATTCATACACATGTGTGCATGACTTTGTTAGACATGATAAAGCTTTATATTAAATACATGGATTTTTCTAAAATTTGCCTTCTTCTCTCTTTTTCACCTACTACTTGCTCTGTGAGAGTCGTCAAAGTTGATTTATGCAGCTGTGGTTCATTAACTTTTACTGCTCTATCAAAATGCATTTGATGAATATACCACAATCTGTCTATTCCCCTGTTGACGGACATTGAAGTTGCTTCCAATTTTTGGTGCACAGAATATGTGATGTTCTGAAAAGATTCTGCCTGTCTCCTGTGCACATCTGTGGGAATTCCTCTATAGACATCATATATACCAGAGAATTGCTTGGTTGTAGGTTCTTCAAATATACTACATAAATATACCATAGGTTGCTATATTTTTACCCTGAAAGTGAACCCATTTTCCTTCTTTCCAGAGGTCTAAAAGAATTGTAGAGGTTCCAAATCCTTACTTAAGTGTGGTATTGTCAAAAAGCTTTAAGCTTTTTAATGGAAAAAAATTTTTTTTTACTTTATAAAGAAAAGTTTATTTTGGTGTGTGGTTCTAGAGGTACAAGGTTTAGATTACTCATCTCACAACAGAGTTCCGATGCTCAGATGATGCTCAGGTGGTGCTGAGCATCTGTGGAAGACTTTAAAGGCAGATAAATATAACTTGACAAAATAACAATTAGCTGATAGTACCATTTTATTTTAACTGGATTCATTCAAATATGATAATAGTTTTTCTAAGTATAGATTATTATAGTCATTATTGATTCATTATTATCATATCATTTGTTTTTATTTATTTATTTATTTATTTATTTTTCAAACATAAAAAATAGACCTATCATGAAGTATAAAGGACCCTTTGTACCCTGTTTCAGGAATTATCATTTCACAGTCAGATAAAATATTGTTTCATTTATATTTTTATCTACTTCCTCTATTGTATATCATTTTAAGCAAACTTCAAGTATAGATATCATTATCATTTAATCTACAAATATTTTATTATATTAAAATCCAGGTGTGGTGGTACATGCTTGTAATCCCAGTACTTGGGAGACTGAGACAGGAAGATTCCAAATTTGTGGCCAGCCTCAGCAACTTAGTGAGGCCCTCTGCAACTTGGTAAGACCCTATTTGAAAATGAAAAATAAAATAGGGCTGGGGAGTATAGCTCAGAGGTAGAATTCCCCTTTCAAAACTTTCAAAAAGTACCATAATACCATTACCATACCTGAAACAGTAATTTTTAATAGCAAATATCCGATAGTGTCAACATATTACAACATACGTTGCATATTTTTAGCTTACATATTAACTTTCTGTTTGTCCCCTTTTACTTGTTAAAGAAGTGAGATATTTTGCCCTGCAGAATTCTCCACAGGCTGGATTTTGCTAATTGTATCTCTATGATGTTATTTGATATATTCCTGTACAATGCTAGTTAGGTGTACAGGCTATGGTGTTGATGCTGTGGTTTTTTCCCATCATAATGTCCAGTTGTCTGGCTTCTTGTGACTTCAGCAGTCGATACTCAATCTTTAAATTCATAATTTATCTGATGCCACAAATATTGCATACTAATTCTCCCATTCCTCCTTGAGTATCTGGGATACTTCTATAAAGAGAAACTCTATTAATCAGATTACGTAGCGGTAGACTGTATTACATATAGCAAAATGAGACAAAGATAATTCACTCCTTTTACTTACCAGTTCCTGAAGAAATGACTTGATTTACAATCATCTGTTAATTATAACTCCTAAATTTGCTTTTTGTACTATTTTGAATTGGCAATGATAAAATACTTATAAAAACTTCATGAATTTACATATATTTGATAAATTTCAATCCATTTCACTTCTTACTTTTTTTGATGCTCAGGTTTCTCAACTTTGGCTGATAGAGCTTCCTGGAGTTGGGCCCTGAGTCCCTTTGGGAGTTTTGATACTGTCTTTTATATCTACTATGATAGGCAAAACCATGTCCATCTTATATTTATCTTGACCTGAAATCATCTACTTTCTCCAAGACACTCTGGTTTCTTTCAGTGAGAAATGGCATGTAGAGTCTACAATCTGGGCACTGAAGGTTATTTATAAAACATTTGAATTCTTGTTAGTCTGACAGATATATAATATGGCCTCAGTGTGGTTTTAATTTGCATTATCTAGATAATTACTTGGATTGAGTGTAGGAGTGTCTTGACTATTTCATTTTCTGCTCCCACATTTTGTCTACTTACATTTATTACTATTCTTCCATAGGATTCTTGTTTTTCTTATTGGTTGTGGAGGGTTATTTATTTATTCTACCTAATTTTTCTTTATTGATTGTATTTGTTTAAACAATTTTCTTAATTTATTAATGATCTTTTGACTGTTGCTATACTTTCAATCAAAAGAATCTTAATTTTAATGCAGTTAAATGTATTTTTCTTTTCTTTTGTGACTTGTGATTTTTTTCTGTCTTGCTAAAGAACTTCCCAAGGGCTGGGAGTATAGGTCAGTAGTAAAATGCATACCCTGGACTCAATTCCTAATGCAAAAAAAAAAAAAAAAAAGAAGAAAGGAAAAGAAATCCCAAACAAGACAATAGCCACAATGTTAGTGTGAGGAACTACATAGCTACATATTTCCTCTCCTGGATAAAATAATTATAATTGGCAAAAATTATTTTAAAAGCAGACATTAAAAGACTCTGGAAATTTTCTTTATTTTTACTTTTTTTTTTGCGGTACCGAGGATTGAACCCAGGGCATTCTACCTCCAGGCTACACCCCCAGCCCTATTTTTTAATATTTATTTTGAAATGAGGTTTCAGTAAGTTGCAGAGGGCCTCACTAAGTAGCTGAGGCTGGCCGCGAACCCGGATCCTCCGGTCTCAGCCTCCCAAGTACTAGGATTACAAGCGTGCACCACCACGCCCGGCTGGAAATTGTCTTAAAGGCATACAGCAAATGAAGAAACATTTATTCAAGATCTATAAATCTTGGTTAGAACAGAGAGATCCTGTGGCACTAGAGCCATGACTTTCTTCCTCACTCTTCTTTCCTGGCTCAGTCTGATTGAAACACCAGTCTGATTGGGCTTGGTCAATAAACTCCCTATCCATCCACATCCCAGTCAAGGATTACTCTATCTCCCTAGGAAAGGCAGGCCACCAGGCATTTCTCATCCCCTTTTAACTCCATGTTGCAGAGGCTAACTTTCACATGAATCACCCAGCCCCTACTTGTAACTGCTCTAGCTCACAGGTAGCACGCTAAGAATACTGTGGTTCTGATTGCCCTTGCCTGAGCTTGCTCATAAGGTGAAGTTTCAGTGCCGTAGGAGGCAAGAAAATACCAGAGGTGAAAGCATCCACCATGAGCACCTTGTTCATGAATCAGAGATGTCAAGCAAGAGGAGCATGCCACAGTCGCCCACCCCCCCATCTCTGGAGCAGGGGCCTAAACATTTCACTCAGGAAGAGAAGCAAACCCTAGAACAGAGAACTTCAAAGCTCTCCCCATTAAAAGGAAGCTGATGTCTTCATGAACTCCTAAGTTAAACTGTAGGCCAACTAGTTACTAGAAAGGACCAAAGAAAGAGACAGCTCAGAATTCTCTGGACTCAAAATAAGCTTCAGTGACTTGTGGCAAAAACTTGCCCTATGAAGGGACCCTAACATAATAGGATGAAACTGTGAATCAATATATAGATTCCCAAACATATCTGGTATTATCTGCCCCCTTTTTCAGAAACATTAAATGAAAACTAAAAAGTAGAAATATATATAAACTAGCTCAGACTAAAGACCCAAAAGTAGGAGCTAAAACTATAAAACTCTTAGAAGAAAATAAGGAGTAAGTCTTCATGACTTTTAATTAGGCAAATTCTTCTTAGGAATGATATCAAAGCACAAGAAGACAAAGAAATAATAGATAAGTTGACTACATCAATATTGGAAACCTTTATATCAAAGAATATTATCAAGAGAGTGAAAAGAACCATAGTATGGTAGACAGTTTTTGCAAATCATGTATTTGACAATGGATTTTTATCTATAATATAATAAATAATTATTATGATTTAAATGAAATTCCAATTCAAATTAGGTAAAGAATCTAAATATGTATTTCTAAATAGAAGATATACAAATGGCCAATAAGCACATAAAAATAGTCCACATCGTTAGTTATCGGGGAAAAGCAACTAAAACCCACAAAGTGATATTGCTTCATGTCCATTAGGATGGCTGTAAGTAACAGCAGAAACAGTGGCAAGTGTTGGTGAGTATGTGGAGAGTTTGGAATCCTCATATGCTGCTGGAGGGAATGTCACATGGCGCAGCTCCTTTGGGAAACAGGAAGGATCTGCTCAAAAGGTTGAACATAGAGTATCATATGACCTAGGAACTCCTTCCCGCATTTACTCAAGAGTGTTGTGTTTCTTCAAGTTTCCCTTTATTTCTCAAACCAAATTTGATGTTTTGTTTTTTTATTAAAATGTTAACTACATTTACATTTTAAATTCATTTGCACAAATTGTTTATACTATCCTTATTAGTTTAATCTTAGAGATATATCTAGCTATGCTACTCTGCTTTTTGTAAAAAAAAATTCCAATTGGCTATAATGCCTTTGAACATGCATTTACTCCCAACCCTCCTGTCTTTATATATGTGTGTGTGTGTGTGTGTGTGTGTGTGTGTGTGCGCGCGCACACGTGTGTGCTGGAAATCTTACTTAGGGTCTCACATGTGCTAGGCTAGTACTCTACCATGGAGCTATACCCTGTCCCCATTTTTATTTATTTAGACAATATGTTCTGCCTCAGATTTGCCATCATATTTTTATCATTTCTATTTTTATGGCCTCTTTTGATTGTTAATTCTTTACTGTATGCCTGTTTGCTTTGCTTGTGTAAAGTGTGTTAGTGCTGAAATTTCAGAATGTCTATATCCTATCTTCAGTACCACTAGCACAACTCTCCCTCAACAGCAGTTTCTTCTCTTTAATATGACTTGTTTGGGTTTGGGTGAGCAGGGGAGAGCGCTGATCCACAGATCACAATCTTTAAAGCTGTTAGCTTTGGCCTCGCTCTTAATTCTACCCACTACCTCACTTATGTCTCTTCAGGGGAGCAGTGGCCCCTCTCTATCACAGAGAAAGACAACTCCAGAGTGTGGGAAAGAATGGAAACAATATGGATGCCATAAAATGTGGGCGTTTTCTAACTTTAGTATTAAATGTGTAATTTAATGGTATGTAAATTTATATATATATGTAAATATATATGCTCAAATATATATGCACACATTTATGTACATATACGCACACATATATTTTGGAGTATAATATTATATACTATGTTACATATGTTATAATATAATAGCATATTATTATGTTATATATCATTATAGTATAATATATAATATATAAATACTTGAAATCTTTTATTATAATTTAATTTTATTTCCTTTTAAATAGATAAGTTAATTAAAATGATAAGGTAAATTTGTATATATTCATCTGGAGGGAATACTACTCACATATTTTTTATATTTGGATTCTTCACTTACATATTTTAATAAAGAATAGCAAGTTGCAAAATCACGTTTATAGTACGAGCTGCTTCTTTTTTGCCAAAAAAATGTTAAACATTTCCCAACATATTTTTACATATTTTCATATGCTAACATTAGTTTCAGATTTTGAGGAGTGGAGAATATAGAGGAGGTGGAGACTACTTCATTATCTTTTCACTGTTTGTGGTGAGTAGGTGCTGTTTTTGAAATTTTTTTATATGGTGATTAAATAACACACTCTTTTTTTCCTTTTTTTTATTGGTGCATTGTAATCATACATCTTGATGGGTTTCAGGGTGGTAGAAGTATGCATGCACACATATGTCAATTAGCCCTCCCCCAATTCCCACCCCATTCCCTCCCCCTTCCCTCCTTCTCTTGCTCAGCATAGTAGTTGACTTTGATAAATTTGCGTATGTACATCCTGTGCATTAGGGTGTTTCCCTCTTCCCCCCTCCCATCTCCCTCAATTAGGTCACCTTCTTTACTCATCTGAGGTTTTCTCCATCTTTGTCTGGAGTCCCTCCTACCCCCTATTCTCCCTAGCTTCCACATACTAGGGAGAGCATCTGACTTTTCACTTTTTGTGACTGACTAATCTCACTAAGCATAATGTTCTCTAATTCCATCCATTCCCTTGCAAATGATGTAATTTTGTTCTACTTGATGGCTGCAAAAAATTCTATTGTGTACATATCCCATAGTTTTGTGATCCATTCATCTGTCAATGGACATCTTGACTGGTTCCATAGTTTGGCAATTGTGAATTGTGCAGCTATAATTATAGATCCACATGCATTAGTCTGGTAATTGGTTTCCATTCTTTTGGGTAGATACCTAGAAGTGGTATTGCTGGGTCATATGGTAGGTTCATTCCCATTCTTCTGAGGATCCTCCATGCTATTTTCTAAAGTGGTTGCATTAATTTGCAATCCCACCAACAGTGTATTAGAGTTCCTACTTCTCCACATCCTTGCCAGCATTTGTTATTGTTTGTGTTTTCAATAATCACCATTCTAATTGGGGTTAGGTGAAATGCTTTTGAAATTTTAAGAAATTTAATTAACATATTAAGAACTGAATAGCTTTAAAATAAACTGTACAGGAAATTTAATAAGATACATATAAATGAGGAAATTTGGAAAATAGAATAACAATTTTGTTCATAATCTAAAAATTTAATTATAAGTAACAATGAAATTCACTTTTGAGCTCTCAGATTGGCCCGTCTGGTGGCTTACTCTGTGGCCACTCCGCTTTTTTTGTCTACTCGATTCCCCACCCACCCTAATGGGTAAGCTGATTCCATCCCTAACCTTCATGGGCTCATCGGGATGGCTCAAAGTCCAAGTCACACACAGTTGTATCCTTTTCTTATCATTGTCTTGGATGTGGTCACGGAACTCCATCTTGGCCAATGGGGCCTGTTGGGAAGTGTATAGGGTGATTCTAGATGATATTTCTTCTGTAATAAAGAGACCTATGAGAGAAATATAAGGTCTTCTATGTCATAGGCCCTGTGGTGTCTGCATGTGATCACTGCTACAGCCATGGGTGCAGGAGGTTGCCAATCGCTAAGAGAGCAGAACATAGAAATGGAAAGCACCGGGCTCTTGCTAATAATGTTCACCTGCAGAATCAGCCAGCCCTCTATCTAACTCACCTTTGGACTTTTCATTTCCAAGCCCAAGTTTTAGTCAGGCAGGAAAGCATCCTAGTTATTATAATAAAGCATGTCAAAGAGAATGTGGAAAACCAGAGACTCGGTGATGGTGGAATTACGATTTAAGATATTCTCTTTGGGAGATAATTAGGCAATATCAAATACACTTGAAATGTGTTTTTTAAAAAAGAACAGAGCAATTCCACTCCTGGGAATTAATCTTACTGTTACATTCATATCTGTGCACAAAGATACATGCTCAGGATGTTCAATGAAGCGGAATAAAATAACAGAGGCTGAAAACAATCTAGTTTTGGTCAGAAGGGAAAAGGTTAAGTAAGTTACTTTTTATATGAAATACTACACAGCTCTTAGAAAGATTGATGGATAGACAGAAAATAATCTGTATATTACATTTTTTAAAGCTATTTACACTGCATAAAAAGTGTTATAAAGTGTGTAGCATGTTATGCTTGGTTCATGCTTGCACATCTATAGACCTTCTGGAAGAATAAAGAAGAAACAATTAGCCATGATTGACCAGAGGAAAGAGAGCTGGGTATCTAAGACAGAAATGAAAGGTGAGATTGGCTTATTTTATACCTTTAAAATGTGTGCCAATAGTATACATGATCTATTATAATGAATTAGTTTTGTTTTAACTGATAGATAAATGGTCCTTGGAAGGAATATCCTTTCTTGGGAAGGTGCTTCAATTTAAAAAGACCACACAAAATAGAATGAG
This sequence comes from Glis glis, assembly GCA_004027185.1. Classification (NCBI taxonomy): domain Eukaryota; kingdom Metazoa; phylum Chordata; class Mammalia; order Rodentia; family Gliridae; genus Glis; species Glis glis. The sequence continues at coordinate 35,022 of PVJS01012694.1, read as the reverse complement.
ACCTCGGACTGGGATTGCCAAGTCGAGAACTGAGGAAGATTGCAGCCCCAGGCCTGGAATCAAGTGGCCCTGAAGCCTCCTTCCGCAGGTGTGTGTAGGGCAGATAGGGAGTTATGTTGGTGCTAGAGATGCAATTACAGGAAGAACAAGTCCTGTGGAGTGAGACACATGCTTGCTAGCCTGGCAGGTCCAACAATTGTGGCAAATTCGGAATGGTAGAGAGACTGTCAAGGTGTCTCTCACTTGACTACCATACACAGACCACTGGGATATAAGCAGCTCTGAGATGCAAAGCCCTAGAATGGTCTGTGGACTTGAGAGAACCAGGTTCCACTTCTGGTAAAATCACTTACACCCAGTGGAGCCTTATGTAATTATTAGCTTTTTCTAAAAAGATGTATTTTTAGCATTTTTATGAAAAAAGTTATACATGTTTGATCAACATAAACCTAAACACAACAGAAATGTATAAAGTGAACAGCTAAAGTCCCTCATAGGTCTCTCAATTTTTCCACTCTGCTTCCTGCCTACCTTGATAATTACTGTTTATGTCTTGACTGTACTTACTTCCAAATTTTTGTGAAGGTATAAATATACTTAATTTTTTTTAACACAAATGGGATCTTATTTCTCCCTGTATGCAATATACACCAGGAGTGAGCAAGCATTTCTCTTTTGTAAAAGGTAAAATAGTAAATATTTCAGGCTGTGTAGACCATGTAGACTCTGTCACGATTTAACTCTGCTGTTGTGGCAGGAAGCCAGCCATGAACAACACACAAATGAACGGTCATTGCTGGGTTGCAATCAAATCTTATTTAGAAAACAGGCTGCGAGTTGCATTTGGCCTTTGAGATAAAGTTTGCCAAACCCTGATGTACTTAAGTCTACCTCGTCTTTTAATTGGCTGCCTAGTTCTCAGTGAAATAGACGAATACATTCATTTCACTAATTCCTCATTGATAGATATTGAAAGTCGTTTCCACTAGACTCTCTTTACCAAGCACTCCTTATCAAATCACTGGATTAACTGGTGTCTCTCTCTCCTTCCCCTGGGAACAAACTGCTTCCTGTGGGCCACTGAAGTCGCAGGCCTGGCAGGCCACATCTATCCCACTGTGTCCTTGTGCTTCTGCCACCAGCAGTCCAAAGCTGGTTTAAACATTTGCACTTATATTTGTACTTGGATGCAATTGAATTAAATAGTGTGTTAGCCAAGAAATAGAAGTACAACAAAGAGATTGTTGATGCTAAAAAAAAAACCTAAATTGATTTTTTTTTCAAAAGACCTGACTAAGGCAAATTGCTTTAGAGAAAAAAAAATCTGTCAAAATTAGGTATGGGTTGAGATAATCACAACAGACTGAAAATCAAGGAGTAAGCAGCCGTCAGTGGGGTGAAGGCGCCCAAGTTAGTGCTCTGGAAAGAGCCAGCCATGGAACCAGCCTGAGTCTGGCCTCAAGCCCTGCCCTGCTTCCTCTGTTATTTTTCTGAACCTGAACTGGGCTAAGGAACTGCTTTCCACCCCATGATGCCTCAGGCTCCCATCTTTCCCAAACATCTTTTCTGAGACTCGGAGATCCTCATATCTCTGAATTTTAGCCTACATTTTCAGAATATGAAAGATTAGTAAGAAGGACCTCCCGCTTCTCCTCTCCAAGGCCCCATCCCAGTAACATTTAACACAGTGCTAAGTCCATATTTACATCTGGATGTCATTCCTGCTGTATTTCCTTGGCATACTGTCTTTTCTGTTCAATCCATGTTTCTCCTCTCAGACAGAATCTACTTACCTGACATTGTGAAGCAGTTAACATTGATTCTGGTGAGTGGTCTCCTTTGATTTTTGCCACAGAGAGATTGTAGCACAAATTTACACATTTTGTTTTCTCAACCAATAGAAAAATATGTCCCACATTCATTGTGCTTGGTTTGTTGGGCCTGCTATTTTGTAACTCCGTGTCTCATCTCTCTATTTGCCTTCTCTGTCACTGTCGATCTTTTCCTAATACTTCATCCTTTATGCAGACTCCTTCCTTGGAGCCGGATTTGGCAGTGGAGTTTGCCTAACTAATGGGGACCATATGCTCTGCAATTACATTCCCCAACAACATTCAGATTTGTTAGCAAATATTGGAGAAGGCAAGTTGAGAATCTGGAGCTCAAAGGACTGTCAGGAATCGGCGTATTCTGACAGGTAAGCCTGCATTTGCTGACCCCTGGGAACGAGTTCTGGTTCGGGCTATTATTGTCTTAGGTGGAAGGGGGATTTGTTTTTGAAACTATCAATCAATTGGAGAATTGTTCTTCAAATAGCTAAGCGCCCCTCTTATGTCTTCCCAGTGGCACACTGTACTTATTCCTATACATCGATCTTTAATATGTGACTGGTATCTGCTTATTTGTTGGTCCAATCCTTCCCCAGACTGGGGAACTGGAGTCATGACTAATGTATCCCCTATTGTATCCCCAGATCCCAATAGAGAACTGTGAACATTAACAATTGGTTAATGAATGAAGGAAACAATGTCTAGAATACATTGAACACCAACAGGCTCTATACATTACACGTATATAAACTGGATGACTTTTTCCCACTCCCTAGCTCCTTCCCTTCCTTGAGGCCAGATAAGCCTTAGACTAGGAGTCCAATCTCCAGAGAAGAGTTCACACTCACAATGTTCTGAAGATCTAAAGCACAGACCCAAACTGCAGCCTTTCTTAAGAGGGCTTTCTTGCTTGGAGACAAAGTTTCATCCATGGCCCTATGGAGGGGGTGATTGGGGAAGACAGGATGGCTCAAACCTCTCAAACCTGTGGCAGACTGTCCTGGGTTTTGACAAGCCAAGGGCAGGGGAATGAACATGGCTACTCTGTGCAGATGGCAAGAAAGGATAAGCAGCTTGAGAGTCAATGGCTGCAACGAGACTATCCGTGCTTCTCTAGGGCCCATCAAATGCTGCCCATTTCTTTAGACGCTGCTTGCTGGAGCCTTCTGCAGCAACACATGGCCCTTGGCCCTGCTGGGATCTCTGGCACCATAGTAGCAGCTCTTCTTCTCCCCCACTACCTGTTGCATTCTTGGGCAACATCCAGCCTCTTTGGAGATGTTCAAACTGTTTCTTCTGCAGCTGGACAGAGGAGCCCATGGCTGCTGTCAGTTCACATTTTTGCAAGAGAGCAAGAAGGAGAGGGAGAGGGAGAGAAGAAGAGGAGGGGGAGGAGGAGGAGGAGGAGGAGGAGAGGAGGAGGAGAAGAGAATGAGGAGGAGAGGAGGAGGAGGAGAGAATGAGGAGGAGAGGAGGAGGAGGAGAGGGCCCAAAGGGAACCTAGGGACTTTGCCACCACACCACACCCCACACCCCCACAGTCCAGTGTTGCTACAAAGACACAAGAAACACTCCTTGTTTAGAACACAAATACATAAATTTTTAATCTGCGAAAAATACAAAATGAAACCATGTACAAGTTATGTACAAACCCTTTTTACAAGACAAGAGAGTTATCACTGGTTGTTACAGATGACAGAGTTGGGTAGGTCATTTCAGAGCACCAGCATTTATTCTCTTCTCCAGTTCCTGTTCGCTCACAGTCATCCATCGTAGCCATAATCATAATGCCAACAACCAAAGTGTGAATGACAGATGAATAAGCCACGCTCTCTTTCCTTAATGAACATGTAGGCTGACCTCTGCATATGTGGACTTCTCCCCCTACCCCACCACCACCCCCTTTGTCCCCTGAAGAAACCTCGAGTCCAGGTTTCAGTGTTAAGTGGGGGAAAGTTTCTTTTCAGCATCTGGGTGTTGGGATGCGGGCCAGAAGTGTTAGGCAGGATGGGATCGTGCCACCTGGGAATGGAACATTTTTAATTAGGATTTCCAGGCAGATCTGGGTTTATGTTTGAAATGTTGCAGCTCCAGTCAAATGTGTGTTTAGCGGAAGGAAGGGAAGGCGGGTGAGTCTCTCTGGGCCGGGCCGGGCTCTGGTTTCACGTAGAAGTGGGGCTTGGTTCCCCTCGTTAGCAGGGCTGCCTTCCTTGATGGCTGCCTTCCCATGCTGACCCTGCGTCCCACTCGAGGGAAGCTCTGGGCCCCTGACAGGCGTGTGTGATGTGTGTGTACATTCCCATCTAAGACTCTAAACAGTGGGGCTGGCAGTGCTTCCTAAGGCAGGCCCTGGAGAGCTTTGGTGTCACTTTCATCCCTGTTCTGTTGAATAGCAAGGTAGAGAAGAAACACAAAAGTCCTCAAGGGGATAAACAGACCAGAGGAAACACTTTTAAGCTTGAAATTCTACCTAGAAATAAGGTCTTTCTTCACCTGGCCAAAACATCTCTCCTCATACTACCGGTCCAGAAAAGCCATGAAAGAAAGGTGATTGTAGTGTTTCATATCCCTAAAACTTTACTAAACTGCCAGAGTGCTATGCAGCAAGGGACGAGGAACCATACAGTGACATGGACAGGAGATGAAAGAAGGGCCACCTCGGGTGTCTCTGCTTTGAGTCCTCCAGAAAGAGCCAGCAGCCCAAACTTCCTGCGCCACCTCCATTTCCATGGTGTCCACAGTAAACCAGAGTGGCCAACTGTGGGCCCACCCAGGCCAGACCCTAAAACAGGCCCTGGGGATACAGATGAATAAGCAAAGCCCCTGCTCTTCCTTCAAGTGAGTCCTTTTACTTCCAAGTCACCATCTCCGATGGTCCTACATCTCCAGCCTCATAAATTACCTGCCCTCTCTTAGAAGTCCTCTCTCTTGTTTCCCATTTCCTGGGACTCAGGTACCCCAGATCTTCTATCCCAAGAGGGTCCACTCATTTTACTCTTTTTAGCCACTAAAAATATGGCTGTAGCCCCCAACAATTTTGCCAACTGATCTTCTAAACCTACACCTTCTCCCTCGGGGAATTCTTCCAGGCTCCTTACTTTATGAGTGCTGTGCAGTCCTGGCTTCCACATGTGCAGAGCCTGCGGTAACCCTCTTCTCAGCGCCACCTTCTCTACTCCTCTCCTGCAAGGCCTTCTTTTAGGGACAGCTCTCAGCTCTTTCCACTCTGATGGATGCAGCACATCTCTCAGCTGCCTATACTTGACCCCTTCCCTTCCCATCTTCTTCTCGTTTTTCTATTCCTCTGCATGGTTCTGCCCTTAATTAAGCATTCCCTTCATCTAGAACCATTTCCAAGCCCTCAGGCATTAGACCAACGCTCAGCCCTACAACCCGACAAGCTTCCACAAGTATTATGATCTTATAATGATCTATAATGATACTTATTTGCTATTTACTGTTTTCATAAATTCAAAAATTATTTATTGAACAACTGTTTTGTGCAACATGTTCTTCTTAATATATGTGTTCCTAGTTAGGCAGGTGAGCTGCATTCCCCTAAAAGTGTTACCCAGCAATGAGTGTCCAGGGGCTACTCAATAAATAGTCATTGGCTATTACTGATGAACATCACCTGCCATATACCAGATGGTTTGGTCCCTCTATTTATCTAACTCCCCAAACCCCCTTTCTTCCAATTTCTCAGCCCATCTTGCTGAACCACTTCAAACCTTAGCACTTGCCCCTTGTTTTAATTTCTGCCTTTATTGAAAGGTGGTGATAGGTGCTTACTCTTTCTCTAATGCTCCATGTTTCTCTTTGTAGTTTAATTATAAGCTTACTAATAGCAAAAGCGATATCATTCTTACCTCCCCACCCTGCTCCATTCCCCTTACAAATATTCACTAAATGCAAACTAAAATATGGCCACCTATCTGATTACCTGACAGGATATTTTCATAATGGGAATTCATATTTGGTGGTTTCGTGCTATTAATTATGCTCTACAATTTGTCAATGGCCCACCAAGTGTTCTTATTATATTAATGCCCAGAAAACAGTTTAACTGGAAGGTTTTTTATTTGAGTGCGTGGTACTGGGGTACCCAGGGAGGATTCTACCTCTGAGCCATACCCCCAGCCCTATTTTATTTTTTATTTTGAAACTGGGCCTCACTAAGTTGCCAAGGCATCTCTTGAATCTGCAGTCTTCCTGTCTCAGCCTCCCAAGTACTGGGATTACAGGTGTGCACCACCACACCCAACTTAGAAGGTGGTTTTCTTTTTTTTAGATCTGTTTTTCTCTGTAATCTACATGGTGGATCTGCAGCTGGCCTTAATTAAGTGGCATAGGAACAGCTGTGCCTGAATGCCCCATGATAGGGAACAAAACCTGTGAGGAAGGCAGGTCCTGAACACAGTGAGTTACCATGGACATGCCGTCTTTAGGATGCCAGGCTGCTGAGCAAATGCCCTGCTACACAGACCCCACTTTCACATGACATCCAGGAGAGCTGACATTTCTAACTTTCAAACTAAAAAGTGCACCGGTTCTTTGTTTAAAACTTTTAGCAGCTTTCTGTCACTTTCTAAATCAATTTTCAACTTCTGAGCTTGGCCCTTAGACTATTTACTTTCTAGCCCCTTCTGCTGATGTCTCATCTTGGTTTACTCAGCTCCCCTACACACACTTATCACCACAGGCAAATTGTCTATAGAAATCACATTCCTACCAATGAAACATATCTCATTAAGCTCCTCTCCCTGGAAACCTCATAACCCACACCTCTATAGTTCAGTCCCCATTTCCTACTGAAATGCCTCCAAAGCCCATCAAGTAGGGCATTCCTCTGTGGTCTTCCCAACCCACAGTTCAGTGCAACCACCTCTCAACCTCATGCTCTAGCTCTCAACAACACATGTCTACCCTGGATCAGAGTACCTTAAAATGCTGCTTTTGGTCTTTCTTCCTAGCTCCTAACATATATCCTGAGTTTCCCCTTTAGATAGTTGCAGGTCCATTTTCATGGAGGAGAAGGAGGGGCTGGTTCAGATAGTTTAACTCAGAATTCTTTCTCCAGTCTAGCTATGTGGGGTCTGTACCATCATGGTACCATCATGGAGCTTCCAACCATTGCGGGGCTAAAGGGGCTGCTGCCTTTGTGTACACAGACTCCTTTGCAAATATTTTTTTAGCAAGTTTAGCATAAGAATGACTAATTAGTCTCTGAAGTTCTCTATACAAATAAAATGTTTAAATTCTCTGCATTGCCTTATTTTTATGGCAATCTTGAAATTATTCACAATTTGTACTGCATGGTCAACCACTGATCAGGACAGACTCCACTTAAACAATCCACAAGGCCACACTAGTACAAATCGGCTGGAAATCATTTGTAAATATTAGTCTTTCATAAATAAAGCCAAAGGGCCTCATCACTTGTTCAAATGATCATGGGATTTAAATGTTGAGTCATCTCTGCTGTATAGAAGAAAAATGCCCTTTGGGAACAGGGGATGCATAGATGAGGGGTAGAAAGGTAATTTACTAGGAAGGTTGAAAGTGAATTCTCAGTTCCTTTTTTCTTTTTGAAGAACATGTGTCAAGCCCTAACCAGTGAGCACTTTTTAAGGGCCACAGTGATTGGTGGGTTTTACCATCTTTCCAAAAGCAGCAAATAAGAACAGAATAGGAAATGGACAGATTCTGCCTTGAAACCTAAAGTCCAAGTTACATGGATTTGCCCAGTGTCCTGGGGGTCAAGGTGGTTCACACCCCAGTCAATTTATTTGATATTCTCTCTCTCTCTCCATTTCTACCTTTTTCCCCCCATTTGGCCCTTCTTTCATTCTTTCAGTGAGATTCTCTTTGATGATAAGAATGATGGATCAGAATTACATTTATGAAAGTAGCAAAGAGATGGTTAGGGTATCAATGAAAGAAAGAAATCAAACAGGAAATGAAGTGAAGAGTAAAACTGGTTACTTCCTGAATCCCAGATCTACATGGGGAAACATAAATGGAGATAATGGCAGGGACTTGGGGGTCTCAAACCTCTAACTGGTTAACATACTAGGGCTTGGTGATGTAGGCTAGAGATGAAGCATTTAGCCAATGCTGGCCCTTGAACCAAGGGAAAGGAAAGGCAGGGATGTGATTGAGACGACAGCCCTAAAAACAGGCAGAAAAATCTGGTCAGTGCAATTCAGGTGCATACTGATCAGGTGCAAATCTGATCAGCGCAATTCAAAAAACTTACATCTTGAATCCAAGGAGCTTCCAAAGTGAAAAGCTCAGGAGCATAACCGTTTTCTGTCTGTAGCAGAAAATATACATTAAGGCCAGGGATACTGCATAGGTAATGCAGCTGGAAGGACCATTCTTCCAGCCCTAGACAACATTGTCTACAAGGGCAAGCAGCCACTCCCACATTCCCACTCCTAATTTAGATCATGTCCTCTCAGATATGAAAGGGGCCTTGGAGCCACGTCTATGAATCACTCTCATTTTAAGGCCACTGAGACTCGAGAGTTTAAAGAACATTTTCAAAGTTCATACCTGGCTGTTCACAGATGCTGCCCTTGAACCCATATTAGACCACCATTAGTAGGGTACGCTTTGCTTCGCTTTCCACATGAAAATATCCCCAATTTCATGTTTTCTCACTTTCCCCTTTCCAACCCAAACCAGCAGTTCTAATTCCTTGTTAATTTAAAGCCTTCAATCAATTTCTCTTTTTACAAAGTATATACTAAGATCCCACAGCTCTTAGAAGGAAGGAGCACCTGAGTGTTCTACAAGTGCCTTAGTCACACTCTTGTTGAATGTGTTTTATATTGATTCAAAGTGATATTCTAATATATAAAGTCACTTAGACAAAAATAAAAGTTTTCTCAGTGAGAAAGGTGCTGATGGTGCTGATGCACTCACAAGTAGGTGCTTTCTGCTTTATAAATTGGTGAGTCTGATTCCCAAGCACCCAAGAATCATTAGTTCATGAAAAAATGGCTTTTCTGGACCCCAAAGTTGGGATGGGAGATCAGAACCTTATCACATGGACACCATTGGTCTAAGGTGGATGTAGGTGGAAAGACGGCCTTTCATAGAGGAGATGGATGAAGACTCAGGGCCAAAGACCTGGACAAATAGAAACACCCAGGAAGCCCTGGAATTCCCTTAAGCCATCCAGTGATCTTAGAACTCTCATTTCCATTTTCACTTCACTTTCAACTTACCAGGTATCAGTTTTTGCCCAAAGGGCCACCACCTAGTCATTTTGCATACCTCTTTCTAAAAACATGCCTGATTTTGTATTCTGGCCCAGAACAATGAATTATTATGAAGGCAAAACTGCATGAGCTTATTGCTCTATGTTAGAAGAAAATGGATTTCTACCAACTTGGTTTTTGGGGGATGGCCAATGAACTTAGGAGCCCTTTGCTGTAGGAAACTATTTTAGCCATTATGATTTAAAACAAAAAGTTTAGATTCAAATCTCTAGCTATAAATTGATTTGACATGGGGATGGAGTTTATACTTCTGCATCCAGACTGCCCTGTTATGGAGGGACAGGGGAAGGAGATCGCATGGGGCACTGAGCCATGTCTTCCTCTAATTGAAGATTCCTAGGTGGTCACCATTGCCTGCCAGAAGAGACAAGGAGCATGGACAATTTCAGAGGTGGTTATCAGAATAAGAGTGAACAGAGCCCACTACAGTTCATGAAGGAAAGAAGAGCGTGCATTGATGTGGATGTACTAAGGTGTCCCCAATGCAAAATCAGTGTGTAAAAGAAGGCCTAGCTTTCAGGAAAGTTGTCAATATCCTAGCAGGGGGTTCTCCCCAGAAACATGTTTGACTTCTGTCGGAAAACATGAAATGTTAATAAGCCTGAATATAGACTGTTGATGTCATTTTTTTTTTGTCTGCTGAGTAGACTAGTGATTGATTATAAGTAATTTTTTAACAATCCAATTGGACATACATTATATTCACAATACTTTTATAGAACTAATTCTACAAAATGTGACCACAGAGTAACCACAGTCCGACAAGTCACTGCAGGACAATGCCTACGAGGTGGAAGTACGACTACATTGGCTCTGCAGGGAGTGGACAGAAGTGGAAGCTCATTTTGCCTACGTTGGTAATTGGAGTACTTAGTGGACATATGTTTTCATGATGATCTCATTGCTTAGCTCTGGTCTGATTTGCACTACCGTAACTAGGTACCACAGGGTCATGGCCTAAAGAGTTAATGAAACAGATACCATGGGACTTTGGGGGATATTTTGGTTAAGTGTCCAAGGTTTATATTTTTAAGGAAATAACGATCACGATCACATCCATGCTTCTCCAGAGACCCTGATGATCATATGTCAAAGGCTGATAATTTTAAGTTAAAAGACTTGCTAAGTCATTGGAACAAACAGTTGTTGGGACAACTGAGCATTGAGCATGCAAGTGACACCAGAGCTCTGAGACATCAGAACTGCATCTGATGGCGAGAAAAATCTTTTGATCACAGTTCGAAATGGCTGATACATTTTATTTTCATTGCTGGTAATTTTCAAAGGCCTTTTTCTAACAGTCTATATTAAGTGCATTGGTTGCTTTCCTTTTTGTTATTATTATTGTTTTAAATTACTTTTAGCAAGTTTGTATGTTTTATTCCAGCAACTAAATGAAGGAAAGCCAGCAAATTAAATTCTGGGCAAAAGTCACCTCCTTGATTATGGATTTCTTTTTTCTGGTTTTTAAATAAAAACTCAATGAGAAGAATGGGTGCATCTCAGATCCTATTGTTGAGTGAAACTATTAATTGGTATTTACAAACTTTCAGGCTAAAAGCTCTGAGACTTGGGGGGGGGGGAAGAAGTTCATCAGATTCTCCCAAAGTTGAAATTGCTTGCTTGCATGGTTTGGAAATATGAGATGAGAAGTATAGCAGTATGTAGGAGTCCCCACCACGAGAACAACAGAGCCATGTTGTGAGTATATCTGGTCCTCAACTTCCACATGCCTGGTTTGCCCACAACCCTCCTGATATGGTTAGTTGGCTGAGTAAACCCAACCTGGCAACCGTAGAAAAGCTGCAAGGTCTTCCCTTTAAATATATGAACAGAAGGATGAGAAATACAGGATGAAAACTTAAAACTACAAAAATTTGACTTTCAACTGTGAAAATAAATAAGTTTCCATTTATTAAGAACCGGTGTCAATGCAGATCAAAATATACACCCACCCAGGAAAGGATCAGGCATTTACCTGTCCTCTTTTTGTCTTCATTTTTTTGAATTTACTAAAATACATGTATACATTGTTGACCATTTTTAAATTGTTTTAATAATCCATTTCCCTTCATCGTAATTAATTATGGTGGTGACCATCATTCTCCTCAAAGAAAAAGAGAGAAAGAAGAGAAATATGCATTAAGGAGTCTGGCCACTTATTCATTTTGATTTTGCATTGTTTAGATAGAGGGAAGATATTTGACAATGGAAAAAAAGGAAAAATATATTTTCTTTCTAATAAATAAAAATAATTTAAAATGCTAGAGGCTATACATGACTATTTTAGTATGTTCATTTATAAATGAAATCATTTTCTTTTCCAAAGTACATGGAAGCAATATTCAAGGCAGACAAAGAGAAAGATCTGTCTACTTTATTTTCTTGCAATCCTTGCTTATCCTAATGTCTCCACCAGTGATTTAGCATGTAAGAGGAAGAAAAGTCACATCACCATTTATGAAGTTTGTCAGGCTTTAAAAAAATAGTTCTGGTCTCCTGGGAGTCAACATTCATCTTCAACTTCTCTGATTGGAGGAATCAAGCTGCTTGTGGATTTATATTGGTTGATCTGGTTAGCCATGTGGGTACTCATGGGCTTGATTTGAATGTTTCTGGGATAGGCATTATCCGGTTCATCTGTAAACCATTTCTTTTCTGCTAAAGGGCAAAATGGATAGAGAACAAGAAGGAAAAATGAGAAGCTTAATTAGTCCTAGGGTAAAGCCATTGGAAAGTTCATTGAAAAATGCAAAAAGTAATCAATAGAAGCTGACAGTGAGTAATTGTTAGGAGATAGTGCGGTGTAGGGAGGACCCCAGAACCTGAAACGTACCTCTGCTTCCTGGAGCAAGTGATGAACAAAATGTGCTGTTGGGACTTGGAGGCACCATGAGTGGACCTCACAGAATAAGGATTGGAAGGTGAACTCTGGCAATGTTCTCTGGAGTTAACTTTAGTGGCCTTAAAGGCTTTGGTGGGGAGAAGATGCTGCATGTATCAGATACTGGGTACAGACATTGTGCCTGAGGAAAGATTTGGTTGGACTGGAGGGATATCATCACCACTGCAGAGCAAGTGGTCTAGAGTCTTCTGCAGGACTCCCCTCTTCCCAGGCTTTACTTGGCTTTGCTTATAACCAGCCGACTTAAAGACATATGTCAACCACACCATTTCTGTTTCTTTTGCAGCCATCTTTGGGGGAGAATCTTGTGTGTGTGTGTGTGTGTGTGTGTGTGTGTGTGTGTGTGTGTGTGGTACTCGGGATTGAACCCAAGGGTGTTCTACCGCTGAGCTACTCCCAGTCCTATTTTATTGTTTATTTTGAAACAGGGTCTCACTAAGTTGCGGAGGGCCTCCTGTTGCTGAGGCTGGCCGCAAACCTGCATTCCTCCTGTCTCAGCCTCCCAAGTACTGGGATTACAAGCGTGCACCACCACGCCCGGTTGGGAGGGGATTCTTAAAGGAAACCCACAGCATTTACTGTACAACCCAAGTGAAAATCAGAATAGGAACCAGTGTTTTAAAAAGGATTTTGAGATGGCTTTTTTTTTCCATGATAGAGAACTCTGTTGGTATAATATGAAGAGAGTTCAAGTGGCGCTCTCTTAACCGACTATAATAGCCCAAGCTGTCAACAAGGGAGCTTGATGAAGTCTTGACATTTCATTTCCACTCTAAATACAGAAATGGCTGAGGGAGACTGCTGAGTCAGGGCATTCGGAGGCTGGGGTGAGTGAGATTGGCCTAGCAACCTCTTAGCAGTGCACTGCTATTCTATAAGACTTGGTTCTCATTTCTGTCTCTTCCTAGGATTGAAATTTTCTGGCAAATTGCCCATGTGTATAGATAGGAAAGGAGGAGCCGGGAGAGGGAGCCCTTCTAGCTTGGGAATCATATGCTTCATTTTAGTGGCTTAGGGAAAGAAAAGAATAACAGAAAAAGCTTTAAGCACACTCACTGCTACAGAGCTAACTGCCTCTCCCGGTTCCTTTTCTGCCTATTGGAACAATTCATAACCACCTTGTCAGGAGTCCTAGCCCAACATGGTAATAAAAATTGTTTACCTGTCTTGGTGTGTGTGCATGCATGTGGGCGTGTGTGTGTGTCTGATGGTTTATAAATTCAGCAGCTATGATCAGTTTATGACTACCCGGCTTGTTTCTCCTCGGTCCATGCTATTGTTATTTCTGGTGCCACCACTGGGGCTGGGGTGTGAGGCCCGGGCAAAAGGCTCACTAGCCTTTGTTCAGCAGCTCAGTTTACCCCTCAGGACACTTGCTGCCTCTTGTCTCATTCTCCCTGCACCCCCTCCTGCTCTGGCTCTCTCACCTATTATAATTAAGTTCACTTTGATTTGAACAGATTGGACGATAGGAATTCATAATGCTACATCCTCACAGTGAAGCTAACTGATTAAGTGCTTTAAATTATTTCCCCTGACAGAATGATAAAGTTACAATCTGTTCTGAGATGATCTACAGCTTGCCAGACTCCTACAGCTTCTTTCTACATTCATTTATCTTTTTGTCAAGCAGAGTTTTTTTTTTCTCCTAAGCTTCAATTCCATAGATCTTTTAAAGTCATCAGCACATCTGAATTATTAATGAGGCTTTAGAGGCAAGACTCCTGATGGGCTGGTTAAAAAAGGTTGTATAGAAATCTGGGACTGTGTACACATCAAAATAATTTCAGCTCCATTTAAAAAACCATTTAGTTCAAGTGTGACATAGATGAACCATTATGCATTTGTGGAAACCAATTTTTTGTGATCTACGATTAAACTAACCTTTCAGGGAAGAGTAAAGTGTGATGGTTATCATGTTTTAAAAGCATTGCCAGGCCTTCGAAACAATTTCAAACTACGACTTTTTCAAATGGCTTATGTGCAAAGATGATGTTTGGAGGCTGGTGTTTGTGCTTTGCTTGCCTGAGCTGTCCTTGGCTTTGGCCACACTGTTTTGCAGAATGATTTTGCAAAGGGATTTAGTGCTAGGTCGGACATGCCAGGCTGGAAGAGTAAGCTTGGCTGATGGAAACGAGGAGGTCTTTTGGGTGAAAGACCTAAGACAGCTGCAATTTACTGAAATTTTTACAACTGCTGCAGAGAATAATTGTTCAGGATTTAGTCTTTACAGTTCAATTCAAAGATGGCATTTTGACCCTTCACTGCAGAGAGAATATCAATTTCCTTCTGCTGTCTGTAAGAAAGAGAGCATTATTTCTCCATTTAAGCTTCTCTCTTTCCTTTTAAATTTCTTGCCTAAAGAAAACAAAATCTAAGCAGAGTAGCCCCTATATTTTGGCCATGCAGCTTCAGCCAAGGAAGGGGTTATGTGAGAGCTCCTCTCGGGCGGGAGGTGAAGTTTTCATCATGGCTGAACAGCAGCTGTTTAATTCAGGTGGATCCTAAGACATAAATGTGTGTGTCATTGGAGACTTGGTTAGGTAGACTGCAGAGGGAATTGAAATATAGGAATGCTCCGAACATCTTGCTCAAATGTCTGGTGGCAAAAGTCTTTTATGAAGGGATGCCGCCAGGGAGCTTCAGAGGAACACCCTGGAAATGGTCACCCGCTTCGGGCTTCTGTGGAGAGTGACTTGGCTTATCGAATCTTGCCTTCAAAAGAAGAAACTGCCAATGGCCGGCAACAAAATTGTCCACAAGGAAGGGGACTCAGAGGAGGAATTCAAGTAAGTGCTGATGTGATCGAGGATAAATCCAAATCCCTGAGCTTATCTCCAATCTCTACCTTGTCCTACGTACCAGAAAGAGCCCTGAGTGCTTCCTTTTCATCCCTAAGATGAGAGGGGCAATTGATCTGGCTATGAGGGCTGGGGGAAAATATCCCTCTCTGTCCATAAGCTTCCCGAGGATGAGATGCATGACGTCATCACTCTGAGCACAATATGTGACCTGCTGGGAGTTCTGTCATAGACAGGGCAGTTGGGATGGAAGTGGCATTTCCCAGCTGTGGCTAGTAGGCTAGTATAACAAAATAGAATAACTATTTTGGGAAAATAACTGTTGGTCAAACATCAGACACCATCGTTGGGAGATATCACCTCTGTAGGCCATCCATAGCACAAACTGAAAACCATGGACACTCCAGGAGGATCAGGCCAAGGAAATGATGTTAGGTAATAGATAAAAGTGGAGTGAATTTGGCTCTCTTACACACTAGCTGCACAGCTCTGACCAAGTTATTGTGTAGTTTCTCTCAGCATCATTTCTCTTCTGTAGAACAGTGCTGAGGATACACCTTCCTAATATTGTCATTTAGATCAATGGAGCTACCATGGGTCCAGCCACATGGTAAGCAAATGTGAGTGGTTAAGAGTGTTAACATCAATTATAATGTTAGTAGCACTGTATCGCAGTATCATAAACTTTAGCATATCATTGTATCATAGACTTTAGGGTCCCTCGGATCCCACACCTGTCAAGTAGAGATTCTGACAGCATTCACATGTGGGAGAACTGGGAGGATGGAAGGTGTTAACACATGTGAAATACTGAGAAGAGCCTCTGGCCATGCCGATCGGTAAGGCAGTAGCTTTTGGTGTAAGGTTGGCATTGATAGGAGTATTATCGGTACTGAAGGTTGGCATCAGGATGGGTGGTATCTTTTGGATGTGATTACAGAGGCAGTCCTTCAGCAGAGGAGCTGGGATCGAGAAATGGGGTATACAAATTGGGGTGCTGGCCTGAAGAATGTGGGTTGCAGGCATGGAGATGACACAGGAGGATTTGGTGGGTAGTTTCTACTTGGAAGGTAATGGAGAGGAAGAGGCAGTCTGACCTCAGGTTGGAGAGTTCAGGGCTGCGACCCTCCTGGGATGCCTCTGTCTCTGAAATATTGACACCTGATCCCACCTGACAGAGAGCCATCTGTATTTACCATTGCTCGTATCATCACTGAGATCATAGCACAAAGGTCAGGACCTTCTACAGCCACATGGTTGCAGGTGCACCAGGATCCCAGGGGAGAGGGCGATGGCAAGGAAAGACTGAGCTACTTGGATTGCCAGGAGCAGAGAAAGAAACAGGCTGCTCTGGGAGCACGGAGCTTCTCTGTTGGCCCTGTGTGTTGTCAGTGTTGTGGGGTTTGGCCTTTTCACATAACTAGTCCCCATAGAAGACTGCAGAAAGGGGAAAGGATGATACAGCAGAAGCATTGGGAATAACTGTCCCTGTTCCTGCCACACTACAAGCTGAACTTTAGAGAGCAAAGGCAGGGCAGGGAAATATTCCATCTAGATAGAGATAACAGTTGAGAATAATAAGGGCTAGCAAGGAGACCCAACCTTCAAGGGCAGCGCCATGTGGTTTCCCAGTCCAATTTGAGGTGGACAGGTGGTACTCTTCCTCTGCCCAATGAACCCTGATGCCCCTCAACCACACCCAAGCATACTGTGTCCTTGCCTCTCCCTGGGCAGAATATGTTTATTTCATAGAGATGAAAATCATTTACACCAGAACCAGTGCAGTTTCTGTTGACCTCTCTTCTCTGCAATTGTCCACCATGACCCTGTCTCCTTCAACTGAAAGTCTAATTCGGCCATTCACTGAGCAGACTGTTCCCTCTCAACTCTCCTCTACTGCCCAGGGTCCAGCTGAAACCTTGAGGGCAGACCCTTCCCTCTTCCCTCTCTGGTGGCAGGGGACGATCCCTCTCACATCCAGCCATTGTAATGAATGTGCAATCTCCACGTGGGATTTAGTGACAGGTGCCCACAGCTACTTCTTCATCATATTATGACAAAGCAGAGATGGGCTGAAAGAGGCTGATGGAGAATTGATTTTTACCCTGTCTCAACTTCCACAGTCCCTGAAGTTTCTGCACTCTCCTGCTTCTCCTTCAAGGAGCCTGTTGCTATAGGAACCTGGCAGGTTGATTTAATTGTCTCTATTGGGATGCAGACTCCTTCAGGCTGTTCCCCCGCTGAAGAAAAGCCAGTCAAAAGGCTTTTCTGGTCATCTGGGATCTTGACAATGCTGCCAACAGGCACAGTCAGTCTTTCTACTCATTGAACTCACAGGGCTGTTCCCCTGCCTGGGAAGCCATGCCCAGCTCAAGAAACCAACACAGGCAGAGCAGCATTGTGAAGCACCTCCAGGCATTCATTGCAATTTTTTTTTCAAGATAAGCCAAGGGGACCAGGATAAGTCATAGAATCGTTAAAGGTATAAAAATGTTTAAGGTCAAATTATTTTCAAATACTTATTGAGCACCTATTACAAGGTTCTGGGTCATAACATTTAATATTCAGAATGGATTTTGAGACCTCTCCCAATTGTGGTAGGAATTGATAAGTAAAAGGATTTGTTTGAACTTGCTTTGGGAAGGACCCAGTGGATGTTCATGGTCCCAGGATCATCAGAGTGTTGAGGCTGAGAAGGCTTCCTTGTGCCTCCTGCTCTACTAACTGACCTAACATTTACTCCTTCCAAAGCGTAAGCAAATTAGACCAAGTGGCTGCACACTGCTTCTCTTCTAGAATTGGCCAGATCACTGAGTTTCTAGCTGTTGCTGTTTTATATGCATATGCTTTCTCTGCAAAGAATCCCTTTACTTTCTTCCCATATCTATCTGTTTCTATTTTTCTTTTTTTGGTGAGGAGGAAGTAGGGAAGAGATGAGAAACCTGTATGCCTCCTTCCTAAGTGACTGGATGTTCTCCTGAAAGAGGAAGGGGAAGTTTGGGGTCAAATGGGGAAATCATGGAGGAATCTTCACTCTATTAAAAGAAAGTATAATATAAAAATTTCAGCTAAAAAATAAAAGTAATCATGATACCTTTTCCATCATCAAATATATCATTACCCATCTTTGGTCAATTCTCGATTATTTACCAGTGGGGGTTGTGTGCCTGGAATCCAGGGAACCCCCCTCCCCAATTTTATATCATGTCATAGTCTGTTCCCATTCCAGTCCCATCACAATATCATCTCATCAGAGCCACTAAGAGATTGCATATAAAATACATTTGGGGTTTACTTCTTTCTGCCCAATCTCTAGTTGGGATTTAACAAACATCTGAAAGGCAGGTGGCAGGAGAGACTTGGGTAATAGGGAGACTGAGTCATCAGCCCCCAGATAACTGGGTGTGGGCTCTCGAGTTGATCCATGCAGCTGAACAGTTTTAACTGTCAACATACTGATCAAATGTGAAGGAGAACAATGCCTTTGCCATTAATAACCCTCCTGGTTTAAATAAAAGGAGGACAAAATAGTCGCAGAGAAGCAGGTTTGCCAAATGGAATAGCTGCGGATGTTTTCCAGAAAAGTTTATCAACTGGCATCATCACTTGGTTTGGTGGGTCTTGCTGAGATAAACACAGAGATGTGAACAGACTGATGGGGGCTGGGTTGGGGTGGCGGTAATGAGGGGAGTGGAGAAAGCTGGGTTTCTCAGTGGGAAAATGCTTTTGGACTTGGAGCAAGGTACCGAGATGGGCAGGGAGGCCACGTGCAGATTTGAAGGCAAGCCAGATGAAGAGAAGTTCCCCACAAATTACCCAACCCCAAACCCAGGAACACCAAAACAAACTCTAAGGAATCTAGCCATAGCAGCAGCAAAGCCTCATTGCGCTGAGCAATTAAGAAGGTGGAGGAAGAAAGAAGAAGAAGGAAGGGAAGAGGAGGAGAGGGAAAAGGGGAGGAGGGGGAAACAAAGCAAAAACAAAAGAAATAAAACCACAAACAGAACAATATAAATAAAAATAAACAAACCAATAACAGAATAAAATTTGTAACTCCTTTTTTTTTTAATTTCACAAAAGTTTTCACAAGGACAACGTGATAGAAGAAAACCCCCAGCAGTGGCTAGGTCATGCAGAACCATTAATTGTCATACCTTGGCCCATCCTATTCATCCTTGTTGCACTTTAGAGAGAGAAGTAAGCTATGTGAGTTTTACAATGCTTTTAAACTGTCATATTTCCTGTTGAGCACTTTAACTGGCACATTCTTATCATTATAAATGTTCTGAGGGTGTAACTTTATAATCTTCTTTGCAAAGAATGCATGAAGAACTCTTCATGATCCAAAACTAGGGGATTTATATATATAATTATACATATATATATATATAGCTTTATATATATATGTATAGTTATATATAAAGAGATAGTTATAGGTAATATATAAATCAAAATATATAGGGACAAAATAATTTGAAAAAGTTCTTCCACTCATGGGGCTTTTAAATATACATGTATACAATCATTCCCCACCCCATTACTGGTTTGAATGCTACACTGCCCCTGTCTTTGGTGTGGGGGGAGGTAGAGGTTCTGATTGAGCCTCACCATTTTGTCAGTAAAAGTGCTTGTCAATTCACACATCAAGCAAATCTCCAAAACTATCATGCTGGAGGGAGCAGGGGATCCAAGATCTAAACCCAAAACATTCACCATAAAAACACCTTTTCAGAGATGGTACAGCTGTGACAACTTTTTCCTACTCCTCTCCACCCCTATTCTACTCAACAGATTTTTTAAAAAGTAAACATCTCAAATAGGTTTCTACCAGCCCAGGGCTAGTATAACCATACAAGAATTTGGTTATGGTAGATAGAGTTGGCCATTTTTAAGAACTACTGCATTGCCTAGAGCATGATGCACACGTGTAATACATCTGACAGCTGTGTGTTGGAAAAAGGGATTTATCTCCCTTCCTTCCCATGCTTACTATCTGGAAAGAAAGGAGGAAAGAAGAAGAAAAGAAAGAAAGAGAGAGAGAGAAGGAAGGAAGGAAGAAGGAAGGAAGGAAGGAAGGGAGAGAGAGAGAGAGAGAGAGAGAGAGAGAGAGAGAGAGAGAAAGAAAGAGAAAGAAGAAAGAAAGAAAGAAAGAAAGAAAGAAAGAAAGGAAGGAAGGAAGGAAGGAAGGAAGGAAGGAAGGAAGGAAGGAAGGAAGGGAGAAAGATACTGAAATGTGTTTGGCTCACTGTTACTCTTTCTTATCCCCCCATCCTGTAATGACAAGAAGCAGTTCTCTGGTATGGTCACTCATCTGCCTGGGTGAATTGGCTATGTTAAAGAAGTAGGGGGGGTAATTTTTTTCCTACCAGCTTTCTGCTTTGGGACAGCCAGCATTGTGCCGCTGTGCCACCAAGTTAAAGTGGCCACTGGCTTTCTTTTCTCTTTGTTGCATCAACTATGGCTCCATCCTCCTACTTCCTGCTTTATTTAGCATGTCGGCTCTTACTGAAACATATCAGCTGCTGGGTTTATCTTCTTCCCCCTCCACCGTCACCCCAGCCCTTGCTCCTACTTGGCATCAAGGCCCTCGCTAATCAAACACAGGGGAGCAAAAGGTCCCCCGAGAAGGCGTGGAAAAATACTTGCTCTTTCCTGAGCATTATTTATTCTGTACATAATGTAAGTAATTCACCTTTTAAAAGATGTAAAAGTCCCAGGAAGGCAGTTTTTAATGACTTACAGCTGATATTTATGATACATATGGCTTTTCATCCCAAATGTCAAAAGTGAAAGAAAAAAATAGCTGTTCATATGGCAGCATAAGGAGACAGAATAACAATTTAATATGCAATCAAACCTCTTTTCACTTAAAGGACTAGTATTTGATACATCCACACGTGGAATACTATTCTTTCCTCTGTATTAAGGTTAGAAATATTCATATAAACTCCCAAAGGAAGCAAGCTCTGGGACAAAAGGCCTTGGTGAGTAACTAAAAAAATCTCTGAAGCTTTCTTGCAACAAGCAGGTGCTTAATAATCATCTACACAAACCGTGAAAGCTTTTCAAATGCTTCGTGATACTTCAGCCCATAGAGTGGAAACAATCAATACGTTTTCATTGCTTTTGGTAGCTTGTTTCAGATAAACATGTGCTAACTGATTGTGTGTGTGTGTGTGTATAAAAAAGAGAAAGAGAGCGCGCGAGAAAGGAAAACAAACAAAAAATCAAAACCCAAGCACCCTGATAATCCTGATATATCAGAATAAACTTTTCTTGTACATGAAATAAACTCGCTTTGCCTAACTGACTTTGATCACAAGTGCTCCTTTCTAATCTGTGAACTCATTCCTGCAGTGAGCTATTTATGTCAGGAGCATGCCTTTGGGTTCATTTTCCCCTAGAATCATAAATAACTTTTGGTCCGTCTGCTTATTTGCTCTTGTGCTCAAGGGTTTTATGGTGGTGAAATAAAAATGACAACCACATGCACACTATCATACATATGCAAATATGTGTAAAAAAAGGGGGGAGGACTACAGGGGAAAACAGGGAAAGTTTCTCTGTTGGAAACACCAACTGGGGAAATGAGTGGCAGATACAGTTGCACACACGGTGGCGGTGGGTACACATATCAAAGCCGCTCTTCCTGCACGTACTTCTGTTTGTCCCGGGACTCCCTGGACTTGGGCCGGTTCTGCCGGTTTGCTGTGGATGGGATGGAGTGGACAGAGGAGCTCTTCTTGCTGGAGGACTGTGATGAGTGGGAGGAATGGGACAGGCTGGCCCGGGACTGGCCGGCATTGTGGTCGAACTGCATCAAGCAGAAGATGAGGTCCGTCGGCACAAGCTCAAACTCGTAAGGGGGGTTGGTGATGACGTACCTAGGCAGAGAAAGCAAAGATGTCACGGCAGGACGATGACCGGGTAGAGGATTTCACCTCTCTGAGCCAAAAGGCACTGCCCTGTTGCTCAGGTTGGTAGAGGATCAGGAAGACGTTGGTCTACTTGGACCAATACCTTGAAATCCTCTCTCAAGTTCAAGGAAATCCTCCGCTGTTTAACTCGACAGAGGTGGCCATCCAGGAGCCCAGGCAGAGATGCCAAATCAGAGCCAGTGACGGAAGAAACAAACTGTTCTTCCTACGGTCCACATGTCCCTTTCCACCTGACACTTAAGTTCCCTTGAAATCCTGAGTAACTCAACTGCTGGAGATGTCATGGACTGCACTGCAACTTTCATTCTCGAATTTTCTGACAATCCCAGACATACATCACAGGATCTTTGTCTCCCATTGCCTAGTAGCCCCTTAGATAGTCCTCATTCCTTGCCTTTTAAAGATCAGGGTGGTGGGAGAGATTTTCTACAAGGAAGACTATACATCCCCTCTCTGCCTTTTTCTTGGCCCTGCATCATTGTTCTCCCCAACTGGATCAGACTTTCTCTGCTTAACACCAGACATGACTACAGAAATTACTGTGTTTCCTCTACAGCAGTGGATCTCAAAAGTGTGGTCCCCAGGCCAGGCTGATCAAAACCACCTAGGAACCTCTTAAAAATGCAAATTATTAAGCAACCCCACCATGATCTATTAAATGGAAGCTCTGAGGCTGGAGTCTAACAATTTGTTTTTAATAAGCTCTGCAGGTGATTCTCCGGCTCTAGCTACATTTTGGGGACCCACTGGTCTGTGGCAATTGTTTGCTTTGGCTGTATGCCATAATTCCTAGCCATTAAATATATAAAAATTTATATATATTTAAATTTGTATATATATAGCTTCCTTACACTCCAGTTAAATCACAGTAATCAACCAATATTTTAAAAGCTCCTCGGGCGGTTCTAATATGCAGAGCCGAGAAACACCTCTATAGCATTCTTTCCTGGGGTAAAGTATGCAAACTCATTGATTTCGCAATTCTTTCTAAGATGTACTCTTAATTTTTTTTAGTTTTTTTTTTTTTTGGTACTGAGGATTGAATCCAGGGACATTCTACACCCCCAACCCTTTTTTGTTGCTATTGTTTTTGTTTTGAAACAGGGTCTCACTAGGTTGCTGAGAGTCTCGCTAAGTTACTGAGTCTATCCTTAAACCTGCAATCCTCCTGTCTTAGCCTCCCAAGTACTAGGATTACAGGTGTGCACTACCACTCCCGACTGTACTCTTAATTTTTGCCTGCTATGAATTTATTTTAATGCATCTTAGAAAAATATAACCAGCACACCCAAACTGTTATTTTTCTGCTTGAAGCAAGGATATACAATTTTATTAAAAATAAAAATGAAAAAAGTTAAAAAAAACAAATAAAAAAATAAAAATAAAAATGTAAAAGTAAAAAAGTGAGTCAATTAAATATATATATATATATATATATATATATATATATATGAAGAAAAATACAGGATTCTAAGATACAGCAAAGGAACCATTTATCTTAAACACTGGCAATGTGTAAAATATCTCTATTCTAGCTACCAATGGAGGCGATTCCAGTAGTGGAGCTTGGGAGAGACGCTTTTATTCTGATTTTTATAATTGGGTGATAAAACTATTTTAGAAAACTTGAATTCTTCCCACAATGTCTTCACATCCACTGTCAGTTAATTAAAGAAGAGTAGCTCCCATAAATTCCAATCGTGTCAGATTGAATGTGGACAGAGTAAATTGAGAGCATGTACAATAGTCCTTTGCCTTTATGGCAGGAGACAGGAGTGGGCATCCACGCCTCTGTGTTCAGGAGGGGTGGTGGAGAGGAGACACTCACCTCTTCGTGCACTGACTGGGGGTGCTGAGGTGGGCATCTCTCAGTCGGTAAATCCCAAAACAAAGCATATTATACGTTTTCAGAGCTTTGCAGAACAGATCACCATAACAACCACCATCCTGAGAGTCAGAACAGAGAGAAACATCACTTTCATTTGCCTTGGAAGTTGAGGTCCAGGGGAAAAAGAACATTTTTTACAAAAGCTTGTTTTGTGGTCTCCTGAGGTGGAGGGTCTGTGCCAAGGGACTGTGGCTGAAGAAGTCAACATGATTAGCCATCTACACCCAATAGGGGTAATTTTAAGGATCAGACAGCAATAAGTATTTTTTCTGGTATCCCTCCAGTCTTCCACCCACAGCAAGCTCTGAGGAGACTGGCTCTCCCTCACTTGAAGCGAGGGTGTAAAGCCTGAAGGTCTCAGATGTATGTTCAGTTGAGGAGAAGAAACCAGTGTTGCCAAACAGTGATTACATTTCGCCTCAGCTCAACTGTGGCCACTGCTATCTGACCGTGTTGTCAAAACTGCCCCAGTGATAATGAAAATCCGGCGAGGAGAACAGACCCCACCGGGTCCTACGGTGACAGACTCTTTTAGGTAAGGACTGTGTGAAAAGCACAATTTGCAGACCTTGGAGATGGCAAGCGGGAACACAACGTGTTTCCCTGGGAGCTGGGGGTCTGCAGGTGGAATAACTGGGATTCACAGTTCTAATCAGTTCACAGTCTCCTTCCCAGGGCGGAGACCTGACTTGGAACGTGACAGCAGAGGCCTTCACGTGGCTTCAGGTACGCAGGTGGCTCTAGGTAGGCATTACAGGAAGGACACTGCAGAATGACTTCACTGCGAATAAAGGGACTAGATTTGTACTTCCTGTCTCTGAGAGCCTTTCCTCGACTCCTTTTCCACTCTTGGACTTTCTGGGCAATACTCCTGTCTGTGTAACAGGTTTATAGGACTGATGACTCTGCTAAGACTCATGACTCTGGCCCTTGAACGCCTCTGCAGGGGTGGGCTGAGAATAGGGTCAGGGCTACACTCTTGTGCCAAAGTGCCTGACCCAGGCTGGTGCACAGAACCCAAAGGGAAATGGTGGTCACCTCAGTCACAGGGAGGGTGTGGAGGAGGGTGACTGGGTCCCACCTAAGGAATTATAAGACCTAGGTTTTGAGTTAGAGGCACTAGGGGTCCGCTCAAGATGCCGTTTATGTGGCCAGTGGTTCCAGATGCACACAACTGCCTCTGTGCTGTGCTTTGAAAACCACCAGTGCCTGGGTAATCTCAGATATGAAATCTCAAATCTTGGGGTGTGGGGTTGGGCATGCCCAGGTGCTATTAATGTAGAGTCAGGTGGAGTTGTCCTGAGCTATGCTGGGAACCTGTGCAAATGTTTCCCACCTCTGGCTGCAGATTGACCTCACCTGCTGCCTCCCATCTTGGGGAAGAGATCTCCAGGGAGAATGCCAGGGAGTAAGAAAGCCCACAGTCTCTGCACCAGGCCACCTTGGTGCGAATTCCTGAGAGGGCCAGTCCTCCGGCTCTGGGGGCCTCAGTGCCCTGAGAGGGTGTGGTAACAGATGCTTTCAAAAGGTTTCCATGAGGATTAAAAGCAATTACTACACATAAAGCACAGGGCCTGACATACAGTAACCCATAAATATCACCTCTTTAATTATTTCTGGAAGAAGAGAGAAAGGCAGGTGGCTAGCTGGGCATCAAGTTCATTCAGACCAAGCTTCCCCCACACCTTGGGCTCAGGTATCCTCTGGGCCTTGAGCTCACCCCTAAATCCGCGAAGGGCCCATCCAGCAGAGCCAACTGGGCCACGCGGCAGCGGTCCCTATTGGCCAGCGTCTGGGGGGTGCTATAGCCCCCTCGAAGCGCGTTCTCCTCGGCGATCAGAGCCTCGAGCTCTGGCGTGGCCCCTCCTGTCACCAGGGTCCGTATTAGGGTGAGGATATTGTCATTGAAGTACGTCTGTGAAGAGAGGGGGGACATCCTTAAGCAAACACCCAAAAGTCCCAGCAACCGACATCCAAATTACAACTTTCCTCTCTATCTCCTGTTTAAAGTTCTGGCCTGTCTCTTCAGAAAATTTTATGTGGGAAGTGAAAAGACAGCAGCCTCCAATTATTTCATTCTTTTCTCTCCTGCTTGGCTCTTCCAGGAGAGCCTGACTTTAAAGAAACTAATTCAGAGGACTTTTGTTAAAGGGCAAAAGCCTGAATAATTGGTGTTTACCGTAATTGGTGTTGGTAGGGGTGCAAACACTGCCTTGCCTCTCCGTGCCTACATGTGAACTCGGGGACTTTGGACATTGTATAATAAAATGCAGCCTGCCTAGGCTGCTACCCCAAGCAGGGCTGCCTCTGAAGGCCTGTCACCCATGTGCCAGAAGGCCACCTCCCCACAAAAGGCAAAACTTCTTTCTGTATAGGAATGAGACGCCAAGAGAATCATGAATGCTGCACACTCAACAATTTATCTTATGCTTTGATAACAGTCTAACCCAGAAGTCCCTATCAATAAATAAGCCAGATTAATATATGATGAGTTGAGTATCCTGGTGTGTATACTTTGGTTTTTGTTTTTAAAAATAACCTCGGTAAGTCTCGGGCAAACATAGCTTATTAAAGAACTTTCCCTCTAAGTGTACATTTGTCTCAGATCTGAAACGTAACAGGTCTGTTGGGAAGAAAACAATGGGAGTTTTAAAAAATTAATAGGATGTCAAATAAAAGAGCTTAAGAAGACATTTGTCACCCAGCCTAATTTGAGAAAATATCAGTTAAAGGTGCGCGTTCCATTTTCCTGTGTAAGAAGAAATCAAACAGGCTAAATCAAATCAAATCTCGCCTGTGGCTTTTGAAGATCTATGTACCTTTGGGAGCAGGTTAGGAAAGACAGATGCAGTTTTACTTTACCAGCTTTTTGGTAAGTTTACCTGGCAGTGTAGTGGGGAAGAAACCAGGTAAGGATGAGTCCTGATCCTCTCTATGCCATCACTAATTGTGTCTTGCTGCCTACTCATTCTGGGCTTTGATGTTCTCATCCAGAAAATAAGCATGGCCATTAAGATCAAGTTTATATGTAAAAAGAACTCCATGGGGACTTCTGAGTTACGATGATAGTTGTTAGCAGGGCTGGATTCATTTACCTCATTGAAATACTCACAAAAATGCCCAAAGTGATAACAAATTTCAACTGCAAAAGAAACTAGGAAAGTTATTCATAGCCTGCCAGGCCCTGAGGAGAATTTATACTCAGAGTTAGTTCAGCCGTGCCCTGGGGCAGACAAGCAGAACAAGGATGCCTAAAGTAGAAAATGCAGCTAGAGTGGTTAAGGGATCCAGAGTGAGGCTGTGGGTTTAATGCTGACTTTACCTCTTGGAAGTTGGGTGGCCTTGGGAAATTATTTAACACTTTTTTACTTTAGTGTTATGATCTGTAAAATGGAACAACAGAGTGGCTATGGAGATACTGTAACTGAATACACCTGAGACACTGAGAAAAGGGCTTGGTGCACAAAACCTCTGATGAACACGTTTGGCCTGGTATCAGAGACATAGGGCCTTTGCTGATGAGAGGAACAGTCAACCTTATTCCCAGCCTTCACTCAATTTTTACATCTTTTCTGTTTGGGTTTTTGTTACAGGGCTTGGAGGGCAAACCAAGACCATTTCATTTCACTCTTGAACTTGTAATGCCCATCTGCCTGCATTCTCAGGCTCCCTCTAGACTCAGACATAGCAAAGGTCCTGGGGACTGTGTCCTGGGATGGGACAGGAGCAGGAGGGGCCACCAGCCTGGCACTGGTGGAGGTTGGTTGAGGACACATATGCAAACATTTCCCCAAGTTTCTTCAGGTAAATCCTTTTTCCTGCAGTCAAAAAACCCCATCGTTAGTAGCAGGAGATCACTCCTCAGCCCTGCATGACACATTTAATAGGTGAAAGCTGGACACAGAACTTTGACAAGGAAGCTTCGTGTTACAATGACCATTCTAGATCAAGACCAAGGGGAGAATTCTAACAGCATGTAAGGGTGGAGGGCAGAATACTCATGACCTTGTATACTGAACAACTGACTTCTCCTTGCGCAGATATAAAAGGAAGAGGGAAAAGGAGCCCACACAAATATTTTTCAAAAGGGAACCATGTTCAAGATTTAAAGGAAACGTGTCCTTTTGACCAGTTACATATTTACTAGAAGAAACAAAAGAAAAACTTAGGAAATATTTATTTTGAAATCAAAATAAAAATTTTCTAAAATAAAGAGTATGTATAACAAGAAGCAAAATATAAAATGATAAGAAAGTTGACTTCCTATCCAGTTCTTTTAATGTAAGATATTGAAATTAAATATATATAACACATAGTTAAAAGAATTCAATATCTTTTCATGACAAACACACTCAACAAAGTGTGAATAGAATAGAAAATCTTCAACCTCATAAAGGGCATGTATAAAAAAATCCATAGGTTACATGTCATACTTAATGATAAAAGACTATATTTTATCCTTAAAATCAGGAACAAGACAAGAAATTTGCTCTCATAACTTCCATTCAATACTGTGCTGAAGGTTCTAGTTAGGGCTAGAAAGAAATAAAAGGCATTTATATTGGAAAAAAGTGAAACTATCTCCATTCATAGATGACACAATATTCTGTATAGAAAATCCTAAGGAAGCCACTACAAATCATTATAGGTAAAAGGGTTCAGAAAACTTGCAGGATGAAAAACCAATATACAAAAATCAATTGGATTTTTATATATTTGCAATGAGCATTATAAAGATGAAGTTAAAATAATTCCACATAAAACAGCAACAAAAAGAATAAAATATTTATTCAAGGAGGTGCAAGATTGGTATACTGAAAACAATAAAATATAACTGAAATTAATTGAAGAAGATCTAAATAAATGGAAAGGCATCCTATGTTCATGAATTGGAAGACTTGATATTATCAAGATGGCAATAATCCCCAATGTACAAAATCAATATAATATATATCAAAATCCCAGAGACCATTTCTTTTGCAAAATTGGAGAAGCTGATTTTAAAATTCTATAGAATTTCAATAGATACAAAACAGCCAAAGCAATCTTATAAGAAAACAGAAACAACATAAAAACAAAGTTGGAGATCTCACAGGTCCTGATTTTAAAATACCTTATAAAACTACAGTAAACAAGATGATATGATACTGGTATAAGAACAGACACACAGAACAACAGAATAGAATTGAGAGTCTAGAAAAAACTCAAACAGCTATGTGAATTGATTTTCAATGAGTATGCCAAGACCTTTCAATGGAGAAAGAATAGACTCTATTAAACAAATGGCATTTTGCTGCAACTGAGCATCCACATACAAAAGAATAAAGTTTGGCCTATTATTTCCCACCATATGAAAAAAGTAACTTAAAATTGATCAAAGACCTAAATGTAAAAAATAAAATATAAAATTCTTAAGAAAAAATGTAGGGGTAAATCCTTATGACCTTTGATTTGCCAACAGGTTCTAAGATATGTCACCAAAAGCATAAGCTACAAAAGAAAAATAAGCTAGAATTCATAAATATTTTAAAAATATATTCTTTGAAGGACACTATATCCAAAGTGAAAAGAAAACCTGCAGAATGAGAGAACATTTTTGCTAATCATATATTTGATAAAGGTCTAGAATTCAATTAAAAATCTTTTTACACCCTACAACAAAAAGAAAAGCCAACTATAGAAACAGAAAAAGACTTGAATAAACTTTTCTCCAAAAAAATCAAGTATGTAAAATGGTTCAATATCACTAGTCACAGGAAAATGTAAATCAAAACAAAAGTGAGATCTCATTTTACACTAGGGTGGCTATAATTAAGGCACAAAATAGAAAGAATTTGAAAGGCTGTAGAGAAATTGGAACCCTTATACACTGCTGGGGGGAATGAAAAATGGTACAACCACATTGAAGAACAGTCTGGCAGTTCTCTATATGATTAAACATTGAGTTACCATATGACCCAGTTATCCCACTCCTATGTATATACCCAAAAGAAATAAAACCATATGTCCATAGGAAAATGTGTACTGGGATGTTTAGTTTGCATTATTCATGATAGCCAACAGGTAGAAACAAACAAAATGTCCATCAGCTAAGGAATGCATAAATAAAATCTGTTCTATCCATGCAACGAATATTATCCGGTCATTAAAAGAAAAATAAAGGAATAAAGTACTAATATATTGCTAGAACATGACCCTTGAAAACATACTGAGATTTCATTTATATGAAATGCCCCAAAGAAGCCAATCTATAGAGATAGGTAGTTGATTAGTGATTGTTTAGGGTTGAGTGGGTGGAGGAGAGTGGTAGGGGAGGGGAGGAGCTTCCTTTCTTTGTTCTTTTTTTTTTTTTATTGTGGTGCTGAGGATTGAACCCAGGGGCATTCTACCTCTGAGTTAAACCCCCAACCCTTTTTAATTTTTGTTTCAAAACAGGATCTCTCTAGGTTGCTGAGAGTCTTGCTAAGTTGCTGAGGCTGGTCTCAAACCTGGGATCCTCCTGTCTCAGCCTTCCAATTACCGGAATTACAGGAGTGCACAACCACCCCTGGCTTAGGTTTCTTTTTAAAGTTATGGAAATATTCTAAAGTTGACTGTGGAGATGATTGTACATATATGTGAATATGCTAAAAACCACTGAATTGCAGACTTTGGGTGAATTGCATGTCTCTTAATATCTCAGTAAAAAATTTTAAAGAAATGGCTAAAAAGGTAACTAAATTTGCAAAGCTAAATTATAATTTATGAAGTAGCAGTAAGTTATAGAACTAAAAAGCTCTCACACACAGACACACACACATTTAGCAATGTGGAAGTAAAACTAAAAAGTCGTTAACTATATAGAAAAGCACAGGGAATTCATCCCCTCCATTTATATTTATTTATTTATTTATTTATTTATTTAATTTATTTATTTTTGCAGTACTGGGATTGAACCCAGGGGCATTCTACCTCCAAACTACACCCCCAGCCCTATTTTTATTCTTTATTTTGAAACAGGGTCTCACTAAGTTGCGGATGCCTTACTAAGTAGCTGAGGCTAGCCATGAACCCAGATCCTCTGATCTCAGCTTCCCAAGTACTGGGATCACAACTGTGTGCCACCGCGCCCGGCTCATCCCCTCCCTTTAAAAATAAATAAATAAATAAAAGAGAATCTCATAGATGTTGAATAAAGACAACAGAGGTCAAATTGATAAATAGTAAGTATTCTCCAGTTAATGTTGTGAGCAAAATTTAAGAGGGCATAACAAGCAAAGGAGCAAACAAAAACAAATTATCTTGAGATGGGAAATAAATGTAGGAAGCAGACTGAAAGTGTTCACCAAGCACATACGACCAACACCTAGATCTGTACCGGGGGAATATTTGAGTTTTAAATTTTAAATGAGAAGAAATATTACTCAAAATAATTCAGAAAAAAAGGACAAAATCAGGCTAACCTGAGGCTCCTATAGAAAACAAAAGAGGAATGGCAACTAAGTTTGAAAGGACACCTTTTCTTCTCAAGAATTCTACATGCAGTTAAATTGCCAATAATTTGTAAAGACAATAGAAATATTTTTTTGATCTTTGAGTATTTATAAGCATTTGGGTACTTGTAAGCAATTTTTGAGTCTATTTACATTTACTGTCCTTATTTAAAAGAATACTCAGAAAGAAAACCTGGATTCCTTAAAAATAATTAAAAACTTTTAATTAAAAATGTGCTAATTTGATTTAAAAATACTGGTGAAATAGATGAAAACATGGAATCCTAAAACACTTGTATACATTATTAAAAACAGTGAAATTTTTAAATTAATTATCAAAAGAAAAATATATAACAAAGAAATTATGTACTAGTATAGTATTATTAAAATTGTTTTTTAAGTCAGAAAAATGGAATAGGAAGGAGAACAATGGGAATAAAGGCATGAAAATTGCTTGATTTTATACCAGATTTTTTTAGATAATAATACTTGGAAAACATAGATTTGACTATATTTATAGAAGGGCTGGTAATAACTGACTAGAGTTAAAAGTAGGATAGAAGGCATATACTTCACTAGAGAAAATAAGCATACAAAATATAATCCATATGCTAAAATATAGATAATAAAAGAAAAAATTATTATAGAAGCATGTATGCTGGGCATGGTGGTGCATATCTGTAATCCCAGTACTTGGGAGGCTGAGACAGGAGGATTGCAGGTTTGTGGCCAGCTTCAGCAACTTAGTGAGGCCCTTTGCAACTTAGTGAGACCCTGTTGCAAAATAAAAAATAAAATAGGGCTGGGGATGTAGCTCAGAGATTGAATGCCCCTGGGTTCTACCCCAGTACCAAAATAAATAAATAAATATAAAAAGCATAATCACAATGCAATATTATGGATAGCATTACATATAACTAAGCATAAATGATCTAAATAATTTCATAAAATAGCAAAGACCTTCAAATGTATTAAAAAACCAAAATCAAAATTAAACTGATATCTTTACAAAAGATAAACAGAAAAAAGCATAGCAAAGTATATTTCGAGGAGAAATTTTAAAAAATATTATGTTAAGTTAGTTGACTTTATATTAATAACAGCTAATAATTTATAATAAAGGTACAACTTTCTCTCTCTCTCTCTCTCTCTCTCTCTCTCTCTCTCTCTCTCTTTTTTTTTTTTGGTACAGGGGCTTGAATCCAGGAGCATTCCACCTCTGAGCTACACCCTCAACCCTATTTTTATTTTCTTTATTTTGAAACAGTGTCTCACTAAGTTGCTGAGGCTGGCCTCAAACCTGCAATCCTCCTGTTTCAGCCTCCCAAGTACTGGGATTACAGCAAGCATGTGCCACTATGCCTGGCAAGCCTCAACTTTTTTATAGACACCATTGTAGTAAAAGCAAAACAAAATATCTAACACTTCAAAGTTTGTTCTTTTAAAGCATCCTACATGTTTAGCAGGTCAAAATGAGGATCAAGCTTAGACTAGAGAGTTTTTATAAATTAAATAGTATTTGAAAATGACATATAAAAATGTCATAGATTGAGGCAGAAACTATAGGGATAGATTCAGAGCCTTTAATGCTATTAGTATTTAATACAAAAGAATTATAATAAACAAAGCTAACTATTCAATATCTTTTAGTCTTTTTCCTAAGAAAATTAGAATGATGAAATATTAAAGCATCATTCAATAAAATACCAAGACGACATTTAGTGAGTTAATAAATCCAAGAAATCCTTGAAAAATAAAACTAATTACAAATATAACTGGAAAAAAACACAAAATTCAAAGGGAGAGTATAATGCAAATATGAAAGAGAATACTACTATTCTGGAAGTTCTCTTTAATACCACAGTCATTGCATATGAACAAGAATAGCTTTTATTTTAAATGATAAACCAGCACAATAACTATCTATAAAAAGATAAGGAAAATTATTAGAAAAAAAGTGAGTCCGTGTTTTATAACATGTAAAGTAGGCATTACAATGTTATTTTTTTTTCTGGTAAAACTAAGCTGGTCGTGGTAGTGCACACCTATAATCCCAGAACTTGGGAGGCTGAGACAGGAGGATCGTAGGTTCGTAGCCAGTCTCAGCAACTTAGCAAGGCCCTGCACAACTTAGTGAGACCCTGCTTCAAAATAAAGAATAAAATAGGGCTGGGAGTGTAACTCAGAGGTAGACTGCCCCTGGGTTCAATCCCCAGTACCACACACAAATGAAAAAAATATTTTTAAAGTTTGATATATGCTTAATTTATATGCCTAGCTATTGTTTTGAAATGGACTTTAAAAAGCTAGATGCAAATTATATCAACTTTCCTTTGGAAAGAGACTTATGACATTTTCTTTTCAAGTTTATAGTAAATTTTGAAGATTTCCCAAAAGATAATACTAAAAGTTAGAATCTCAATCAACCAGAATGGATTTATAACTGTCTAGCCGGGCGTGGTGGCGCACGCTTGTAATCCCAGTACTTTGGGAGGCGGAGACCGGAGGATCCGGGTTCACGGCCAGCCTCAGCTCTCTCTCTCTCTCTCTCTCTCTCTCTCTCTCTCTCCTTAGTGAGGCTCTCCGCAACTTCATGAGACCCGGTTTCAAAATAAAGTATAAAAAATAGGGCCGGAGGTGTAGCGTGGAGGTAGAATGCCCCTGGGTTAAATCCCCAGTACCGAAAAAAAAAAAAAAGAATTACTGTCTAGTTGCTTTAAGATCTTAATACAGGAATTGGCAAATCTGGGCTTTGGACCAAATCAATCCCTGCCATCTGTATTTTTTAAAATAAAGTTTTATTGGGACTCAGACATGCCCATTTGTTTATGTATTGTCTTTGGCTGCTTTGGTCCTACTACAGCAGAGCTTGGTTGTGATTGAGACTGTATGTTCTCAAGAATATACAGTTCTTAAACTATTTACTATCTGGCCCTTTGCAGAAAGAGTGAGCTGCTCTATTCCTTAATATGATAAGGAAAGCATCACATACCACAGGGAAAAGATGTTCATTCAATAAAAGTTTTTGGGGAAACTGGCTATTTGGAAAAAATTCTCAAAACATGGTAACAATTAAATAAAAAATGGTATAGCCACATGACTTCCATTATACAGATACTAATATTATGTTTTCAGAAAACAATGGCATGGTAACAAGTATATATGAAAACATTAAGAAAAAATAGGATACCAAAAAAATACCACAACTCAAAATTCATGTTAAAATGCATACCTGCACTGATGTATTTATGTTCATGTAAACAATGACTGTAAGTATTATTCAAAAAATCTTCCTTATTAGTTAACTCTTTTTTTTTTTTTGCGGTACCAGGGATTGAACCCAGGGGCGTTCTACCTCCGCCCTACGCCCCCGGCCCTATTTTTTTTTACTTTATTTTTGAGACCAGGTCTCACGAAGTTGCAGAGGGCCTCACTAAGTAGAGAGAGAGAGAGAGACAGGGAGAGAGAGAGAGAGAGAGACAGAAAGAGAGCACGTGCGCGAGCTGAGGCTGGCCGCGAACCCGAATCCTCCAGTCTTCGCCTCCCAAAGTACTGGGATTACAAACGTGCGCCACCACGCCCAGCTATTAACTCTTGGTGACAGAATTTTGATGGATTTTTCCTATAATTTATTTATTTTATGTATTTCCACTATGAAAATATATTTAAATTTCTAAAAACAAAAAGAAAGTATTATAAAATAGTTACAGGCAAAAAAATGTGGTCACAAACAACCTCAAGAAAATACAGCTAAATATTTAATCTCAGGGCCGGGCGTGGTAGCGCACGCTTGTAATCCCAGTACTTTGGGAGGCGGAGACCAGAGTATCCGGGTTCGCAGCCAGCCTCAGCTCTTTCTCTCTCTCTCTCTCTCTCTCTCTCTCTCTCTCTCTCTCCTTT
>PVJS01012693.1:11795-43507 GCA_004027185.1 Glis glis | reverse complement strand
GGAGGCGGGGGGGCACTAAGAGCTGTGTGCATATATGTTAACATCAAATAGATATTCATTGCAATGTAAGACTCCAATGCACCAATAAAAGCAAGTTAAAAAAAAAGAAAAGTAAAAAATAAATAAATTTCATCTTCTGGCTGGGCATGGTGGCACATGTCTGTAATCCCAGTACTTGTGAGGCTGAGACAGGAGGATCATAGGTTTGAGGTCAGCCTTACAACTTAGTGAGACCCTGTTTCAAAATAAACATAAGAGGGCTGGGGGTATAGGTTAAAAGTAGAGTGTCCCTGAGTTCAATCTCCAGTACCCCCCCAAAAAAAACCACTATTTTTTGTCACCTTCTCAGGGAGGCTTTCCCTGGCCACTCTATTCTGCACCATTTATTTTCTCTCTAGCACTTCTTACCACCTAACACACACACACACACACACACACAATTGTTGTTGTTATTATTTATCTTATGTATTGCTTGTTTTCCCTAGTAGAGGCAGGGGCATGAGAGTAGGTTTTTTGTCATTTAGTTCATTTCAGTTCACCCCATTTCCTCAGCACCTGAAGTGGTACTTGCTCATAATACAAGCTCAGGAGATGTTGGTTTAATGAATGAATTAGTCCCTAGTCACAAATTAAGAACAAAACAAATACCCTTGGAGAGGAGATCCTGGGGAAACCCTCAACGTTCTCTTTGACCCTAGAGAAACACAATTTATTTGAAGGGGAAATCGTTTTGGTTTTCCCCTTCATTTCTGAAAGTTCTATTTAACCAAGACTAACTGCCTGGCCCAGTAACCCTTTCCTAGTCCCTAATGGGCCTTCATGAGAACACAGAAGAGACCGGCAAGTGGGAACCTGGGAGAAGAGGTGAGGAAAGGGGAAGGAGGGGAGAAAGCAAATGAGGGTCGAGGGCCCTGTGGAACACATGAGCCACAGGAACTGGACTTGCTGTCGGTCTTTCCTGCCTTGATAGGTCCTGAAGCAGTTTTTCCACTTGTGTCTCTGTTCTCTGGTCCTTCCCAAATCTATCACTCTTCCTATTGAAAAAATCATTCTGCCTGGCTGTATCGCTAACAGAGCTTGTTTTAGATATTGTATCACAGCATTACCACCAAAAATGTCCATCATCCAATTGTGTGTCTTAAGAAAGAATGCACCAAGGCTGAGACAAAAGGACTGCAGGTTCAAAGCCAGCCTCAGCAACTTAGTGAGACTGTGTTTCTAAATAAAAAATAAAACAGGGCTAGGGATGTACTCAGACATAGAATGTCCCTGAGTTCAATTCCCAGCACCACAAAAAAAGGAAGGAAGGAAGGAAGGAAGGAAGGAAGGAAGGAAGGAAGGAAGGAAGGGGAAACACTGGTTGGGCATGATGACACATGCCTGTAATCCCGGCAACTCAAGAGACTGAGGCAGGAAGATCTCAAGTTGGAGGCCAGCATGGGCAACTTAATAAGACTCTGTCTTAAAATAAAATAGCTGGGTGTGGTGGCACATGCTTGTAATCCCAGTACTTGGGAGGCTGAGGCAGGAAGATCACAGGTTCCAGGCCAGCCTCAGTAACTTAGCGAGGTCCTCTGCAACTTAGTGAGATCCTGTTTCAAAATAAAAAATAAAGTAGGGCTGGGGTGTAGCTCAGAGGTAGAATGCCCCTGGGTTCAATCCCCAGAACCAAAAAAATAAAATAAAATAAAATAAATGGGCTGAGAATGTAGCTTGATGTTAGAGAACCCCTGGGTTCAATCCCTACTACAAAAAAACAAACAACAACAACAATAATAATAATAAGGAAGAGGAGGAGGGAGGGAGAAATAATATATCATTTCCAGCCTCTGTAAATATCACGTCTCCCATCAAAGGTGGGAGAAGATAGAAGGGGTACTGAGTGTTGTACTGTCTGATAGGGAGGGGACAGTGACAACAGAATGACCAACCAGTTCTCTGGCCAGAACCAGCTGGCAAAGGCAGAGGAGGCAGCCACTCACCTGGTGTGATGTGAGGGGCACCAAAGACTGTGTGGCATCACTTGCCTGTCCAAGTATTTGTCATGCCCTAATCAAGACTGTTCATTGGGCTAAGTTGCTATGTGCCCTAGGGATCACCTATCAAAGCCCCAGATGTCCTTGTGTAGGCAGAAAGTCAAATCCAAAATAGTCTTTTACACTTGCTAGGGCAAGAGTTCCAATGGAGGCCTACAAAATATGTGTTTATAAAATATGTGTCTAAATATTTAAAGTTATAATCAAATCAACAATATATAAAATTTGTTCCAGCCTCCTACCACAACAACCCGGAAGGCTGGGTTCAGATTTAGAATTCTAAGTTTCCCTAGACTTTTCTGTCAAAAGTGGTGGCACATGGAGAACCAACCCCTGACCCATATCCAGCCTCCCTTCTCCTCCCACCTTGGTTCCCCACTACCCCAGGGGCCTCTTGCACATGTATGTGGATACTCAGTCTGTACCTCCAAACTGTACAGCTCCCTTTGGCCACCCTGGGCTTTGGGTCTACAGAGCAGAAACACAGTCTTCCCCAAGAGAAACAGTGAAAACACCTGGAGGAGGCCTGGGCTGTTTGGGTCTCAGGTTCTCAGAAGGTGATCTTGAAGGATAGTATGCAATCCAGGTGGGGAGAGGGGCACATCCACTTGCCCCTAAGGATGCCTCACCCTGTGGAGGGGACCATGGCAGGTGCAGAGACCTCCAAAGAGCTCTGCCCTCTTGCCTGGGCCTAAGAGCAGTGCTTTCCTGTTCTAGGGATGAAACAGAGGGCAAAGAAGGAAGAAATATATGGACAGCATAGGATGCTGCCTGGAAAGGGGCCCACAGTGGAGAATCCTGGAGACCAGCACAAGAGTGGGGGAAGGAAAGTTAGGAAAGCAGGAATGGGAAAGAGGTGAGTGGAGAGTGAAAAAGCACTAAAAACAAACCTACTGATAACTCATCTAAATACATGTTCTCCTTGCATATATTTTATTTATCCATGTATGCTGAATATACTTTTAATTAAGCCATTAACTCCTACTCTCCAGTTCACAGCACATTATCATTATTATTATGTCTTTGGGTGGTAAAGGTACCTCTTGTTTTATTTATGTATTTATTTCCTTACATTTCCATTCCCCAGTCCTTATCCCCATCCTCATGGGCAACAA
This sequence comes from Glis glis, assembly GCA_004027185.1. NCBI lineage: Eukaryota > Metazoa > Chordata > Mammalia > Rodentia > Gliridae > Glis > Glis glis. The sequence continues at coordinate 40,356 of PVJS01012693.1, read as the reverse complement.
TTGTAACATATTGTTACATGTATACCTGGGGGCCATCCTGGCTCATATCTCTTCATTTCTGGGTACAATAGCCCTATCTGAACCAAGGGACCATTCCTGTGCATAGATCTGTTATGTCTCTTTGAAGTGGTCATATGTCTACCATGTCTAGGACAAGATCTAGCTAGCTCCCTCCTAGGCCTCACAAGAAGACTAGAACCATATTAAAACAAGACCTTGTTAACCCTAGAATGTACTTTTGCAAAGATCACCTCACCTTGAACCCCATTCAAAGGACGTGCCACAATCTCATTAGAAGTTATTTTCATCTATATGTAAGTCCCTGCCATGTTTTGTGGTTATGTTGTTTTGAAGCCTATTACATTCCAGTGTCATATATATATATATATATATATATTTTTTTTTTTTTTTTTGCAGTACCAGGGATTGAACCCAGGGGCGTTTTATCTCCAAGCTACAACCCCGGCCCTATTTTTTATCTTTTATTTTGAAACCGGGTCTCACGAAGTTGAGGAGGGCCTCACTAAGTAGCTGAGGCTGGCCGCGAACCTGGATCCTCCGGTCTCCGCTTCCCAAGTACTGGGATTACAAGCGTGCGCCACCACGCCCGGCTACTCCAGTGTCATATTTTATCTGCTAAAAAAAAAGTTTGGCATGAGTGTTATGTGGTAAATGGAATAATACACCTGTACTAATTTTTTCTCAGACAACAGTCTGTTTTAAGTTTTTAGCCACCCCATGTATAGTAATTTTGATTATCATACTTGCTCTTCCATATTGCAGTTATCTTCTCTAATCACGTACTGATAATCAATCATTACATTTGTGATTTCAGTTTCCTTTGAACACCAGAAACCTGGGAGTATTTTTATTAACTTAAAATTGTTGATTAATTGACTCCTATTTATGGTATCCAAAGTGTAGCTATTTGTAATCTAGCTGTTTGATAGGACTGGGTGTGTGTTTAAAAAAAAATTTACATAGCTAAATTACCCAGATGCCAATTAAAATAAACTTTTAGTATCAATCCTGATTTTTCTATTTAAATCTTAATGTAAACTAAATATGCCTTTGTAGTAATATGAGGTTTTAGCTGGTCATGGTGGTGCACACCTGTAATCCCTGTACTTGGGAAGCTGAGACAGGAGGATTGCAGGTTCAAGGCCAGCCTCAGCAAATTAGCGAGGCTCTCAGCAACTTAGCAAGACCCAGATTCAAAATAAAAAATAAAATAGGGCTGAGGGGTGTGGTGGCTCAAAGGTAGAATGCCCCTGGATTCAATCCTCAGTAACCCCCCAAAAATTTTTATTTGTGGAATTTGATTAATATTACAGGAAAACAAATAACATAACATTAGAAGGAAAACAAAAGCCAGGCATGGTGGTGCATGCCTGTAATCCCAGTTCTTGGGAAGCTGAGATAGGAAGATTGCATGTTCAAGGCCAGCCACAGTAACCTTGTGAGGCCCTCCACAACTTAGTTAAACCCTGTTTCAAAATAAAAAAAAATAGCCGGGCGTGGTGGTGCACGCTTGTCATCCTAGTACTTGGGAGGCTGAGACCGGAGGATATGGGTTCGCGGCCAGCCTTAGCTACTTAGTGAGGCCCTCTGCAACTTAGTGAGACCCTGTTTCAAAATAAAGAACAAAAAATAGGGCTGGGGGTGTAGCCCGGAGGTAGAATGTCCTTGGGTTCAATCCCCGGTAACGCTAATAAATAAATAAATAAATAAATAAGTAAGTAAATAAAATAGGACTGGGGGTGTAGCTCAGAGGTAGAAAGCCCCTGGGTTCAACCCCCAGTGCCACAAGTAAAATAAAATAAAATAAGATAAAATAAAATAAAAATAGTCATAGGGGTGTAGCTCAGAGGTAGAAAGCCCCTGGGTTCAATCCCCAATACCACACACACAAAGAAGGAAAACAGTCGGGCATGGTGGCACGTGCTTATAATTCCAGTACTTGGGAGGCTGAGATAAGGAAGATGACAGGTTTGTGGCCAGCCTCAGCAATTTAGCGAAGCTTTCAGCAACTTAGCAAGACCCTGTTTCCAAATAAAAAATAAAATAGGTCTGGGGTGTAACCTGGAAGTAAAAGGCCCCTGGTTTCCATCCCCAGTACCATGAAAAAAAGGGGGAAACAAATAAATACTATATCTGTGAAATCCTTAGCAAAATTGCCCAACACGTTCTTCCTAATCCACTTATTTTAGTTTTCCAGAAATGTGGGCATAGGACAAATAGTTTAGGAAATTGTAAGAGCATGGTATCAGCAGGGGTAAGCTTAACATTAAGAAGTCTCTGGTGAGCCAGGCATGGTGGCACACGCCTGTAATCCCAGTACTTGGGAGGCTGAGACAGGAGAATTATAGGTTCGAGGGCAGCCTCAGCAAGTAGTGAGACTCTCATCAACCTAGCAAGACACTGTTTCAAAATAAAAATAAAAAATAGGGCTGGGGGTATAGCTTAGAGGTAGAATGCCCCTGGAATCAATCCCCAGTCCAAAAAATTTTAAATCTCTGGTGGTAATATTTCTGTGCTATCATAGTTGGAAAGTATTTACTTTCAAAAAGATATTGTAAGGATTAAATCTATGATTATAAAAACTGTATGAAGACCAGCTCTTAGAGAAGAGGGGCTCTGAGACTAGCGAGGGGAACAAGACCACCACTTGGTCCAGGGAGACAATCTTCCATCCTGAGATTCAAAGCGCTGTTGCCTTTGAAGTCACCTCACCCATTAACCGAAAGGGCAAGTTCCTAGGGTACTAGGGGGTGTCACTGTCTAAGAGAGGATTACAACCATTGGATTCTGATCATTTCACCAGATTAGTATTTAAATCCCTGGTCAATTGGTGCTAAAATAATTAGAGACTGCCAGACATCCAGGGACACAGGAAAGCTTTTGAAGTGAAGAAGCACTATTGCTGCCTCTGCCCTTAGCGGGCTTTGGAGCTTTCTCTGAACTTGGAACCAGAAGCCCCCAGCTTTGCAGATGACTGAGACCTACTCTCCTTTATTCCCTATTTTGTGCACCCGAATCTTTCCCATCCAAGTCTGTTGTGTGCTCACACTGCATCTTTGTGCAAATCAGGAAAAGATGCTCCAAATGGAGAGACAGAGCCCTGCACCCAAGGCACCTGGCCTGCAGCTTGGGCCTGGGCTACTTGCCCCCAACACATGTGCTGTCCTTTCCCATCTATTTCCAAACAAGTGTTAACCTCCCTCAGTCTTTAAACCCTCCCCCTGGACACCACAGTGCCCCCCCAATTGACACCCTAAAGCACAGTTCCCCTCCCACCTTTCATGAGATCACTGGTGGTTCCAGGTAGCTAAATCCAAGGAATGTTTTTTTTGTTGTTGTTTGTTTATTTATTTTTGTGGTACTGAGGATGGAACCCAAGGGCATTCTACCTCTGAGCCTTATTTTATTTTTTTATTTTGAAACAGGGTCTCATTAAGTTGCGTAGAGCCTAAGTAATTGATGCTGGCCGCGAACCTGAGATCCTCCTGTCTCAGCTTCCCAAGTACTGGGATTACAAGCGTGTGCCACCACGCTTGGCTTCCTAGGAATGGTTTTTGTTCCTCATATTATTGGTCTACTCAGGAAACTCTGGCCCTGCTCAGCACTCTCTCCTTCAAGTGGTCTTCCCCTGACCTCTGTGGCACCAACCACTCCTGGGATCCCTCCTCCTACTCTCTGGCCTCTCCTCTCAGTTTCTTTGGCTGGAGCTTCCTCCTTGAAACCAGGTTTGAGTGTGAACTTTGCTCAAGCTTCAATCCAGATCTTCCTCTCGTCCCATTCTGGACTTTTCCAATGACCTCGAATACTCTTCCCACAGCCAGGGAAAACATTCCTCCATCCTCACCTCCACCCCAGGAGGGAACAGTTCTGGAGCACCTCTCCTGGTTGCCTCTCCACTGCTTACCACTCTTCTCTAAAGACCAAGTACATGAGCTCCGGGAGGAGCTGGGGGAGGCCACACAAGCGCTAGTGAGCCACAGCGGCCACACACATGGCTGGGTCTGGCTACCAGGCCAGACTCTGCCTCTGTTGAGGGTGTTAGGGATATAGGAAGGAAATAAAAGACAGCTCTACAGACCAGAACAGGCTCTTTAATGGAGTAAAGCCTGGAAGGGGGGCTGACCGGGGAGAGAGCCCATGAGAGTCAGCAAAAGCCCCCTTCCTTACAGACTAGGGGCCTTTTATGGGGCATTAGTGGGGTGGGAGCACAAGGCAGTCGTGGACTTCTCTTATTAGTGGTCTTGGCAGGGTGCCAGGACAGGTAGATTTATGGGGCTGGGGGCAAGGGGGATGGTCAGGAACATTTTCCCGCCACTGCTGGAGTTCTTTTGTTCTCAACCTCCTCCCGCCAGGCCTCTCAGCCAGACTTCACAGTGCCCACAGAGGGGGCCTGTGGCAGGGGTGGGGAGATGCAATTCAGGAGGCAGGGATTAGAAAGCCCAAGGGTGGCTGCAGACTCCCAGCTACCTTTTCCAATGCCATTTTATCGGCAAAAAGTTGATATATGTATCCCTCGCTGTGACCTTGTTCTATTTCTCATTTGATTGTAACTCAGTGGAGAGTAGATGGTTGGTACCTCTACCACATCACACCCCACCCCACACATGGCCCATAAAACAGGCACAAAGACAGGATTTTAGAGACTTAAGATATACCCAGAGAGAAATGTGTTTCAGATGCAGCTGGGACAGGAGGTGTCTGCCCTTATATAAACACAGGGCTTCTAGGTGCTCCATTTATTTAGGATAGAGCACAGGGCCTCAGCGAACCCAGGCCTTTGCAACCCAGGCTACTCAGACTTTTGCAACTAATAGAGCCACACAGTTGTGCCCAACATGGGGATAAGATGAGTAGTTCCATCACTTAGAACAGGTTGAGCCAGAGGCAGTGGTGCACACCTACAATCCCTGGAATTCCTCCCTGTACTTGGGAGGCTGACACAGGAGGATCACAAGTTCAAGGTCAGCCTCAGTAGCTTAGCGAGACCCTGTTTCAAAATAAAAAGGGTTGGAGTTATAGAGAGCCCCTTGATTCAATCCCCAGTACCACAAAACAACAACAAAAAGGATCCAACAAAACAAAACAAAAAACCAAGCAGAGCTTCGTGACCAAATGTTTTATATATTCATGGTTGGGATAATTTTTTGCTGTTCCGATTAAGTTTCACAGGCAGGAACAGCCAAAGAAAGTCCATGTAGGTTAGCACTGCGGGTCTCAAACCCTAGCATGTATAAGAAACACCTCTTGAGCTTATTAAAATATGGTTTTGCCAGACATGGGGACACACATTTGTAATCCCAGTACATGGGAGGCTGAGACAGTAGGATCAACAGGCTCACGGTCAGCCTCAGGAATTTAGTGAGGCCTTCCACAACTTAGTGAGACCCTGTATCAAAATAAAAAACTGGGCATGGTGGTGCACACTTGTAATCCCAATACTTGGGAGGCTGTGACAGGAGGATTGCAGGTTTGCTGCCAGCCTCAGGAACTTAGTGAGGCCCTCTGCAACTTAGTGAGACCCTGTCTCAAAATAAAAAATATAAAATAAAATAAGGCTGAGGCTGTAGCTCAGAGGTAGAATTCCTCTGGGCTCAATACCCAGTACCACAAACAAATAAAATAGGATTTTGTGGGCTCCTACCCCTGATTCAGTAGGTCTGGGGTAAAGTCTATGAATCTGCATTTCTAACAAGTTCCCAGGTGATGCTGAGGCTGTTGGTCTGAGAACCACAGCATGTGAGATTCTAGCTTAGAGGCATGAATTCAATTGTCTCAAATTTTCTTCCATCTCTTTTTTTTTTTTTTTTTGGTACTGAGAATTGAACCCAGAGGCATTCTAACTATAAGCCACACTCTCAGTCCTTTTTATTTTTTATTTTGAAACAGGGTCTCACTAAGTTGCTGAGTCTGGCCTCGAAACTGGAATCCTTCTGTCTCAGCCTCCCAAATACTAGGATTCTAGGCGTGTGCCACCATACCCAGCTCTCTTCCTCTTTATGTTGTTATGAACTGTATCCAATTTTAGGGCTAAGAAGAGAACTGTAGTGGGATTAACCTCCTGATTCCATATAACTCACGTACAGAGAGGACTTTGTTACTCAAACCCAGTCATGGTTTTGATCAGAGACTCAGATTTAGAGGCTCAACCATAGAGGGTGGTAGATTTTTTATCAATGAAGGAAAGGATTAGGGGCCCTTACTTTATAGGTGGCAGGCCATCTTTGGGGGCATTGATGAAAATATGAGTAAAACCAAAGACTAAGAAGGAATAGCGAAAGGCCCATGCTAGGAGCTTACTGTCTCTTAGGAATCAAGGAGCTGGACTGGTTTAGAAACTCTGAGCTGGGAGACAGAAGGAGAGCAGCTGGAGACAGAAAGATAAGGAAAGGAGCCCGCAGCGTCAGCGGCAGGGCAAGCCTGGGGTTCAGCCAGGGCAAGCCTGGGGTTCAGCCGGGACACAGCTTGGCTGTTTGCAGCCAGCGTCCATTCTGATTGGCTAGCTGTGGAGAAATATTTTGATCCTGGAAGTCAGATTAGGTCCATATGAAAGGAGAAAGGGGATATGCTTGGGCATGACCACTCAAAGAGGGTGTTAGGAACCCTTTTGTTTTGGTTATTACTAGACCAGAAAGGCTGACTGAGGGCCAGAGAACTCTAATAGAGGGAGGAGAGATTTCAGAGAACAGAATGGAATAATCGACACGCCCTCTCCACCCCAACCAGGGAGTACAGTTCCAGGAAGCTCTTGAGAAGTACCCTTTTAAAAGGTCAGATAAGGAGTCAACAATCAGTTTAATTGGGAAATCACCCTTTAAAGACGGCAACAGTTATACCAGATAGTCATTCAACTGTGGCCAGATTTGAGGGGGGTGTCTGGAAAGATGAGCATAGAACACTTCTAGCATTGCCAGTGAGTTTCTGGGTGGCTCCATTATTACAGGTGAGAATGCAGGCATGGCATATACCTTGAGGGAACACGCCTGGGACGTTTTTGGAGGGGAATTTTCAGGGAAGGCACAGGAAGTTTTCAGGGAAGGGACAGGAAATGAGCTACAGGCAACCAGACAGGACAGTGGGAGATAGAGTCCAGGCCTGCTGAGGTATTAGCCCAAATAGGACAATATCTCTCAGGAAGGATAAAGGAGGACAAAATTTGTTTCAACTGTCATGTTCTTGGCAGACTCAAAATTTCATCTTATGCTGCTCACTGTGGCAAATCCCACAAGATGCCATCTAAGGAGTCTATTGGAAAAGCAGTCAATTTAGCCAGGTGCTGGGACCCAAAACTGTAAATCCCAGCGACTCAGGAGGCCAAGGCAGGAGGATCACAAATTCGAGGCCAGCCTGGGCAACTTAGCAAGATCTCATTCCAAAATAAAAGTATTAAAAATAGAGGGGAATGTAGCTCAGTGGTAAAACACCACTGGGTCCAATCCCCAGTCTCCTAGGAAAGAAAAAAAAAAAGAAAAGAAAGGAAAAAGGAAAAGAAAAGGAAAGAAATCATCTTGACTTAAAAGCAAAGGGGAAACACTAATAAATACAACAGTGTTGGCTGACATGTGATAAAGAAAGAAATGATAAACTGAAGAAGCAGGGTAAAATGTTAGAAACTTGGCCAAGTCTTCCAGAACAGAGAAGTAGAACAACAGAGGCAAATAGATGATCAGAGGCATGTTCCACTTCTCTGAAAAAGACAAGAGAGAAGGCAAGTTTCTGCTGCCTGTGACACAGCTTTAACGCCAAGGCCAAGGAAGGCAGTGCCCTCTGGATTGGCACATGTTCGAGGTGTTTGTCCTCACCAGGCCCTCAGAACCACCACCACAACAAATAGGTGCCAAGCTCCTCCCAGGTGCCAGGGAGCGTTCCAGACACTGGGAACACAGCCATGAACAAGAGACCGCTGCCCTCACCACAGGTTCTTCAACAGTAGCGTCAGCTAAGGAATCTACTGTGAGTGATGGTCCAGATTCAAGTGAGAAAACTGCTTCAGGAGACAGGTATCACAGGCCTAAGAAATTCTAGGCAAGACACAATGCTTGCAGGGACATAGAAGAGGTGAGAAGTATTCAGGGATTTTGCAAGCCACAACTTTGGCAGCTTGAAATCTTCCACCATGGCAAGGTATTTGGCAAATGCTACAAATCCCTCTACCTCCCGCCATGCTTCTCTGAGAGCTAGTTCACCAGCACACCATTACAGTGGCCACTCACAAGAAGATGTGGGGCAGTGTCCTTGGCTTGACAAATACATAGGGTGCCATGGTTTGAATATGTCCACCAAATTTCATGTGTTGGAAACCTTACCCCAAAGTCATATGTTAATGCTATTTGAGAGGCGGGCCATAGGTGGTCGATGGGTCGTGAGGGTTCTGCCCTCATGAACGGACGTATCCATTTGTGGATCAGTGGGTTATTGCAGGAATGACTGCTGTAAGAGTGAGCTCTCTCTGGCAAGCTCTTTTTGTCTCACCATGTGATGCCCTGTGCCACCTCGGGACTCTGCAGAGTCCCCATCAGCAAGGAAGGCTCTTGCCAGACGTGGCCCCTTGACTTTGGACTTCCCAGCCTCCAGAACTATAAGAAATAAATTTCTCCTTATAAATCACCCAGTCTGTATTAAGCAGTTATAGCAACAGAAAACAGACTAAGACAAAGGCGAAATAAAAATTAAGCAATTTTGTTTTATTTATTTATTTTTTGTGGTGCTGGGGATTGAACGCAGGGGCATTCTACCTCTTAGCTACACCCCCAGCCCTATCTTATTTTTTCAGTTTAAAACAGGGCCTCACTAAGTTGCTGAGGGCCTCACTAAGTTGCTGAGGCTGGCCGTGAACCTGTAATCTATCTGTCTCAGCCTCCCAAGTACTGGGATCACAAGTGTGCACCACCATACATGGCAAATTAAGGGATTTTAAATACAAAGAATAGAGAAGCAAGGAGTCTCAAGTAAGTTCTGGAGCCCCACTGAAAATTTCTACATTTTGCAAGGTTTCAATTTCCAGATGTGACATGGTAACTTAATTTACCTCTTAGTGAAAGACTTCTCCCTACACAGTATAAAGTTCATAGGTCAAGAACTATGGAACACTGACATGGATTGAGAAGCATTAAGACCAGTAACCATAAGATTCTCTCTTTTATGTTTTTTGTCTCCTCTCCTTTCCTCAGATACTGCTGGGCCTCTGCTAGCTGGTGCTAGCACTATGTCTATTCTGGAATTCTGAGGACTTTTATATTTTGGTACTGGAGATTGAACCCAAGAGCATTCTGCCTTTAAGCTATACCCCAGCCTTATTTTATTTTTTATTTTGAAACAGGGTCTCATTAAGTTGCTGAGGGTCTCACTAAGTGCTGAGACTGGCCTTGAACCTGTCTTGTCTCAGCCTCCCAAGTACTGGGATTACAGGTGTGTGCCATCACACCCGGCTCTGAAGACTTTATTTTGATGGTGAAATAGACATTCCTATGATTTTTGGCTCTCCACCAACTAAACCTTTTCTCACTCTTTAAGAGTCTTGGCAGGAGGCAGAGTCTGTCTCCTTTTATAGAAGCAGAAAATGTCACTCACTTTCCCAGCTTCCCATGCAGCCATGTGACCAAGGCTCAGCCAGTGAGATGCACCCACTCTAGACTTTGACTCAGAGCTCAGTGATGCATAGATGAGGCCCAACAGAGACTCTCCAGGACAGTGGGTCCACAGCTCAGGTGCCAACAACAGTGTCCTCTCTGGACTGGTTTATAGGTCACACCACTGAAAGTCAAGTTTTCCAGACTCCCCTGTAATTCCCCAACTACCCAATGGACTGTGGATAAATTCCTCCTCTGTTTAAGTCAGGCAGTATTTGTTTCTGTGGCTCACAACCTAGGACGAAGACTGATAGAACTGGTTTAACTGCTGTAGAGACCAACAGATTTGCTCATGTTTTTTAAGTTTCCTGGGCGTGAGGCTGGTGCTGGGATAATTGTCTATGTCCTATTAACCCTTTGGGCTCTAAAAGTGGAATAGACATGAGACTTTGACAGAGCACTCAAGGAAATTTGCTCTTCCCAGGCACTGAGTAAGGCCCCTGGGCTGAGGCTAATCAGGATGGGAGTTTGTACAGGCGATAACTGTGGACTTCAGTGTCAGTGGTCTTCACCTTACAAGAGCAAGGGAATGTGGTTTGGGAGATCTTCCTCCTTGGTAATGTGATACGATATTTCACAACATCTAACATCCTATCAAGAAGGGGAAAGAACTGCCAACTAAACTTGGACTTTTTGCCACTTAAAATGTTTATGTTATACTTAGCTAACAAGTATTTTTAGATTTAGCTATAGTTTTTTGCTGTTGGTGGTGGTGGGGTTTGTTTTTTTTTTTTTTTTGGCACTGAAGGTTGAACTCAGGGGCAGTCTATCTCTGAACTACACCAGCACCATTTTGGGGGGGTATTGAGGATTGAACCCAAGGCATTATACCTCTGAGCTACACCCCCAGCCCGATTTTATTTTTATTTTGAAACAGGGTCTTGCTACGTTGATGAAAGTCTCACTACTTGCTGAGGCTGTCCTCGAATCTGTGATTCTCTTGTCTCAGCCTCCCAAGCACTGGGATTACAGATTTACGTCACCATGCCCGCTTTATTTACTGATTTATTGTGGTGCTGAGGATTGAACCCAGGGGTGTTCTACCTCTGAGTTATATCCCCAGACCCATTTTATTTTTATTTATTTATTTATTTATTTATTTATTTATTTATTTTGGTACTGGGGATTGAACCCAGGGGCATTCTACCTCTGAGCAACATCCCCAGCCCTATTTTTTATTCTTTATTCTGAAACAGGGTCTCACTAAGTTGCAGAGGGCCTCGCTAAGTAGCTGAGGCTGGCTGTGAACCTGTGATCCTCCTGTCTCAGCCTTCCAAGTACTGGGATTACAAGCGTGTGCCACCACACCCAGCTTTATTTTTTTTATTTTGAAATAGGGTCTTATTTTGAAATAAACTATTCTAACTTATTTTGAAATAAGTTACTGAGGTCTGGCCTTGAACCTGCGATCCTCCTATCTCAGCCTCCCAAGTACTGGGACTATAGTTGTATGTCACCATGCCTAGCTTAGCTATAGATTTTTCCCTTCTGCATACATAAAAATAAAAATATAAGAAAAATAACAAAATATTCTTAGAAGCTCTTTATATTCAAAGTCCAAATATTCTGAATCATCTTTGTTTTCAAGGTTGGAAAAAAGCTTTTATTGAATATCATTTTCCCCCTGAAAGATAGTTCACATAAGTCTATAACATACTCTGAATACAGATTTTTCTACATGAAACCTCTATTTTGGACAGTATTCCAAAAAGTGCTTTTAGGTTTTTTATTTTGAAATAATTTTAGATGCAAATAAGTTGCAAAAATAGTACTAAGAGTTCTCTGTACCCATCACCTAGCACCCCTTCCTGTTCTAAACCACTTTTAAAAACTGAGATATAATTCACATGCCATAAAATTTACCGTGTGTGTGTGTGTGTGTGTGTGTGTGTGTGTGTGTGTGTGTGGCTGGGGATTGAACCCAGGGTCATTCTACCTCCAAGCTAACCCGGGCCCTATTTTATTTGAAAATAGGATTTTACTATGTTTCTGAGAGCCTCTCTAGATTGCTGAGGCTGCCTCCCAGCTACTGAGATTACAGGCATGCACCACCACGCCTGGCTAAAATTTACCTTTTTAAAGTGAGCAATTCGATGGTTTTTAGTGTATTCATAAAGTTGTGCAACCCTCACCATTACCTAATCCAGGACATTTCTATCACCATCCCCCAAAGAAACCCTGTATCCATTAGCAGCCACTCCCCCTTCTACTTCTATTCCCCCCAGCCCCTGTAACCACTAATCTCTCTGTCTCTGTGACTGAATCACTTCCTAACTCAGAATTGTCTGTGTACATCTCAAATAGTGTCACTGTCTATATCACCCAGAGCACTGGTGACAAAGCATTTATAACAGAGTCCTCTGCTCAGTCTACAGGGCTTTATTCTATGTTGCTGATATCCACTGTGCAAGTTTTGGAGCACGTACATGAGAAATGACAACTCTGTCATAAGGGCAGCCCCTGCCCGTGCTGTTTTTCTTCTGGTGGCCCCTTCTCTGCCCTGCTCTGTACCTGTGCAGGCTGACTGCTGCACACACATTCCCTGGTCAGTCCAGTCCTCTGGCTTCTGCTGGGTTTGGTGGATGGGAGGGAGTTCAGAGGTGGGGAAAAAAGAGGAGGCAGAGTCCTCACCTCCCCTCACCCTGGCCAGTGAGGTTTTGGCTTTCCTCTGCCTCCTTCCTGTTGGCAAGGCTTCCACCTTGGCTCCAGTTCTGGTAACAGCTCCCTCCCCTTTTTCCCAGTTTCTAGTTCCTGGATGCATCTACATCCCTTCTTGGTAGATTTAACCTTGCCCAACCTCTGCAGGTCATCCCATTAAGACAACCATTAAGCACCCAAATGTATCCTACTGAGATGCCCCAGACTCTGCCTGTACAGCCAGGGATGGGTTTCAAATTGTGAGCTTTATCATTTTCTTCTACTCATGGTGGTGGTAGGGTGTTGTTAGAATTTTACACATATATATATATTTTTTTAATTTTTTTAAAGTAGAAACAAATGAAAAAAACAAAAATTAGCCCATTTTTCCAAAACCTTGACTGTATTATAATGCTTTCAGGAAGTGTAAAATAGCTAAGAAATATTCATTCTAATATAGGATGAATTTTGGCCCTTTTTTCTTCATAATCAGTGACATATTTTCAAATGAAAGCACCTAAAATCTGAAGGCCTTAAAACAACAAAAAGTAGGTGTCCAAGTGTTTGGAACCATGGGAACTATGAAAGGTGGCACTCTCTATTCGCCTCAGGATTGCAGGTATTCCCTAGGATAAGAACTAAACTAAATCTAGTGGTCATCAGTACCATCACTGTCCTAAGAAGTATATAGGAAGAAGGACACCTTTGGGCCAAATCTCTCCCAGGGCTCTCTGCCCAAGTCCACTGCTATTATGAATTGAATTGCGTTCCTTCCAAGAGATATATTCAAACCCTACCCCTAGTACCTATGAATGTGACCTTATTTGGATATAGGGTGACAATTAGTTAAGACATGACCATACCACTAATCTGCTTTCTATCTATGGATTTGCCTATTCTGAACATTTCATGTGCATTTTCCATGTTACTTTTCTACATTTTTTTGGTTGATCTTAATTTTTTATAATGTTCTTGCAATACTTTAAAATAGAGCAAAAAGAATTAATACTAGAAATGAGAGCCTTTGGAGGCTTTGACTTCTCTGACATCTATCTTTCCCTTCCTAAAATTTAGCCCACAGATATGGCCTGGCTGGCTATGTTTCCCTTTCAGAAACATTAAATGATTGAATATCCTAAGGCCAGAAAACCAGGACCCAGTTCACAGAGATCCTAAGCCTCCCAGTTTGTGGCTTTTTGAGTTGCTTAGATGTGACATGTCAGGAATCAGCCCAAATATCTGTCATAGTGTGCCAGTAATATAAAATTGGAAGACTCAGCATGATATGGCATGATTTTTAAATATTTCATTTTAATGAACATAATTCTTTCAGAATCAAGATTTAAAAAAAAACTCTTCCTTTGTCTCACCAATTAATTATTTGCTTTTATTACTGGGAACAGGTCCTCTGACTGGAAACCACCACTTCACCTTGCATGTCATAGTAATTAGTTATAATGACTACTAATGAGCCCTTTGTGTTCTTTCCCTACTTAATAAAGAACCATAGCATTTAAATCACCTCATCTATTTGTTCTGGTTACCATTGCTGCCTTACAAACCACCCAAAAGTATAAAACAACAATTCTTTTATGATCTCTTATGGTTTCTGTGGGTCAGGAATTCAGGAAGAGCTCTAGTGGATGGTCCTGGCTTACGATCTCTCATACAACTGCAGTCAGACAGTGGCAGGAGACGGAAGAGCGAGCACCAGGAAAGCTTGGGAGGATGGGCAGCTCTCTTTCTTCATGCAAGAGTCTCTCTATGTGATCTGTCTATGTGGGCTAGTTGTGCTTCCTCGCAGCATGGTGGTTTCCAGGTATTAATGTTTCTTCCACGGTGGCTCGAGGCTCTAATGCAGGATCCAGACAAGGGAGAATCTGTACCATGTTTTATGACCTACCCTTGAAAATCACATAACATCACTTCTGCCATGGTCTGTTGTACAACCATTCACTATGGTTTGGCCCAGATTCAAAGGGAGGGGCTGCAGAATTCACCTCTTTATGGGAGGATGGTCAAGGAATTTGCAGAAATGTTTTCAAACTGCCACTGCCCATGTAGACAACATTTTTTGGTCTATGCAATAATTAGTCCAGAGAAGAGACATTCTTTCTCTCTTCCCTTTACTTCCTTGTTTGTTCCCCACCCCACCCCCATGATCCCCTTTAAATGTTTACAAATTAAAAACTTCAGTTATGAATATGTTATTTGGTATGTGTGTGTTCTGTAGATAGACAATTCTTGTGCTAGGCTCAAGTATTTCCGGCTGCTCTGTTCTACTCTGCCTACTTCCTGTTTGGTTGATTTTATTTCCTGTATTCTCTGTCAAAGGGCTTTGTCAGAGCTGTGAACTTCCATCATGACCTCAGGACTGTGCTCTATTTATGAATCTGCCAGTGGTCTTGAGCAACAAGTGGCATACAGTAACTATTAAGCATAATACAGGAAGTGAAAATTAAATTCTATGTCTTAATATTGATAGAATTAAATGGCCAGTTTAAGGAAATACATACTCCAGGGGAGACCACTTTCCAGTGGTCCAGACCCAGCCACTTCACCTTCTCATGGTGAGCGGCTCTGGGCCCTTTCCTGGGTCACTGAGGACCTAGCCCTAAAGGTCTTATTTCCAAATGATTACAGGCCTAGCTAGGAGTTTGTCTTTTAGGAATAGTTTTCTATCTCTTGTTTTGGGCTACAAATAATAGGGGCCTGTCAGGAGCCATTCCCTTCTCTGAGTTGCATAAACAGCCTGGCAAGGCGAGGATTTTGCCAAGTGTTGCCGATTTTGTTGATTGTGGCTGTAACAACAGAGGGAGGCTCACGGAGGAATGAGTTGACCATTCCTTGACCCGGGAAGGAGGAGGGGTGCTGCGTGAGAGCACGATGTTTGTCTGCTTGTTGGTATTGATATTATATACATCTGGTGCTATGTTGTTAAGGTTGGCATTGTGTACATCTGATGCTCTGAAAGTGTATGTAAGGTCCAAGCAAAATAAAGACGCTACAGCAGCATAGACTGACCGTCCTCCCGATAAGGCTCCAGTATTGACTGAGAGTCCTCCCGAAAAGGCTACGGTATTGACTGCAGTTCTCTCAAGGCTATCTTTTGTCTTTCCTCTCTCATCTCTTGTCTTTATGCTACTCCTTGTCTCTCTCTCTCTTTTCTCTCAATCCTCACTCCCCGTTTCAGGAACAGTTCAAACCCTTCGACTCTGCCGGCGGGCTCCAGCATATGGCGCCCGAACAGTGAGGCCTGAAAACCGGGGGTACAGTGAAGGACACCGCAGGATATAGGGAACGCTCCGAAAGGGTAAAGGGTGCGGTGAAAAAAGAAAAAGAAAAAATGTCGGGAGAAGTGTAAGATAGAGAAATAATGTTGGGAAAAGCATAATATAGAAAAGAGATATCGGGAGAAGTGTAATATAGAAAAATAGAATTAGGAAAAGTGTAGTGTAGAAGAGTAAGTAGTATAGAAAGATAATATTAGGAGAAGTGTAGTATAGAAAAATAACATTAGGAGAAGTGTAGTGTAGAGAAAAATGGGCCTAGAAAATAGCCGCTTGCTTGTGCCAAGTGTTGCGGGAGAGAATAGGGCGGAGCCTTCCATGCCACCTGAGCCATTATTTTCTGGTGGTGAGCCCCTAGAAATCCTAGAAGAGGTTGCCAGATATCATCAGGATGGCTTTCTTCCTTTAATAGCCTTGGCATAGACAGGAGTGGAGGAGAAAAAGGGTCAGCATGAAATGCAGAAATTGAGGAAGGAGGTGGAAAATTTGACATGTCAGGTAAAACCTTCGCAGGAAAAATGTACTGACTGCCCACCAAGTCTGTCGCCTTCAGTCAGGGCGGGTTTGGAGCTTCTTTCTTCCATGAAGCCTAGAATTGCAGTGGTACAAAGGCCTCCCGGAGAACCTTGTCTTTTGTCTGCAGTGTCACCTTTGCAGGCTGCTGTTAATCAGGCGGCACAGCAGGGTGAGGATGTTGCTGGATTTCGGCTATTCCCAGTCATGGAGCAGGATGATGGGCAAGGATGAAGAGGGCGCGAGGTGGCTTCCTGAGAGGTTGGTGCAGTTTGCTGGACAAGTGTCGCGAAGGGAGCTGAGGAATGAGGAGGTTGTGATGGATGTGACTGACGATGGTGGCAGATGACCTCGGCTGAAGTGTATTGGACCTATGTTCCTGACCCACCGTTGCTCCATCCAGCAGTGTGGGAAAGCCCTGAACACTCGGCGGTTGGGACAGCCCGCGGCAGAGGGGGCTTGTGAAGTCATTGCCGCTAACTTTAATTATAGTGGGACCGGAGTCAGCTTGCCTGTTTGTTTTGTCAGAAATCAGAATAAGCCCAGCTGCTTGAGACTTAGCCAGTCCACCAGAATGGCGAAAAAAGGAAGTACTTGTGAGTATGGCTTTTATGGTGCCCGACTTAGTTTGCCTGTGGGACAGGAAGCGCCTGGATTTCTCATCCCGCAGAGCTTTCCACCTTGTGAACGGAGCACAAACAAGACCATTCAGTGGAAGCAGTGTGCCAGTTTGACGCCTGTCAGGTGCAGTGTGATGGGAAGTGACAAGTGTATTTTGAACTGGTCTGATTTGAGGGACGCTAGTGCCACAGTTTTCGGCCAACAGCCCAACCCTTCCTGTGGTGTGTGAAACAGCCTTGTCAGTTGGACTTTGGCAAATTGTGAATGGATTTTGGCAAACTTATTTGTGGAAGCTGGGTGCAGCTTTGAGGGAAGTTGTGAAGCAGGAAACAAGTTAAAAGGAAATGTTTTTGCCTGTGTTAAAACTTACCTCATGTATTGTTAGTAGAGTTGGTATAGCGATAAAGGTTGATAGAGTTGCATCAGGAGATTCTAAATCTAAAAAATACTGGACCGCTTAAGTTTGAAGCAGCGAAAAACAGTGATAGACATTTTGAATGGGTTGTGGGCTGCCTAATCCTCCTGGTCATCATTTGCCTCTCTACAGGGAGGTGTCCTGGGTCTTGGAGTCGCCGTTCTTCTGGGTTTATGTTTGCTTCCTATTTTGCTAAGATACTTTATCAGCACTGTAGAGAGTTAAGGCTGAAATGCATAGAGATAAAGCTCCGTACAAACCCCTGAGCAGTGGCTGGTAGTCAATGACGGGTAAGATTCTCTCGAGGTAAGTCAGCCTAAGACAGGACATGGATGAATTACATCTGTGTTCCAATAACGGGTAAGGCTTGTCCTTTGGAGAGAACAACCTAAGACAGGCACAGTCAACTGCGCCTTTGTTAAGTGAGAAAAGGCTTTATATTAAAAAAAATGAAAAAGGGGGAATTGTCGGGAGCCATTCCCTTCTGAGTTGCATAAACAGCCTGGCAAGGCGAGGATTTTGCCAAGTGTTGCCGATTTTGTTGATTGTGGCTGTAACAACAGAGGGAGGCTCGCAGAGGAACGAGTTGACCGCTCCTTGACCCGGGAAGGAGGAGGGGTACTGCGTGAGAGCACGATGTTTGTCTGCTTGTTGGTATTAATATTATATACATCTGGTGCTATGTTAAGGTTGGCATTGTGTACATCTGATGCTCTGAAAGTGTATGTAAGGTCCAAGCAAAATAAAGACGCTACAGCAGCATAGACTGACCGTCCTCCCGATAAGGCTCCAGTATGGACTGAGAGTTCTCCGGAAAATGCTATGGTATTGACTGCAGTTCCCTCGAAGCTATCTTTTGTCTTTCTTCTCTTGTCTCTTGTCTTTATGCTACTCCTTGTCTCTCTCTCCCTTTTCTCTCAATCTTCACTCCCCGTTTCAGGAACAGTTTGAACCCTTTGACTCAGCTGGCGGGCTCCGGCAGGGGCCTCACTGGCTTATATCATAAGGGAACATTTATAGGCCGGGCGTAGTGGCGCACGCTTGTAATCCCAGTACTTTGGGAGGCGGAGACCGGAGGATCCGGGTTCGCGGCCAGCCTCAGCTCGCGCACGCGCGCTCTCTCCCTCTCCCTCTCCCTCTCCCTCTCCCTCTCCCTCTCCCTCTCTACTTAGTGAGGCCCTCTGCAACTTCGTGAGACCCGGTTTCAAAATAAAGTATAAAAAAATAGGGCCGGGGGCGTAGCGCGGAGGTAGAACGCCCCTGCGTTCAATCCCCGGTACCGCAAAAAAACAAAAAGAAAAATAAGGGAACATTTATTATCTCATACACAAGAAGTCACAGGTAGAATGGTCCCAACTCAGTAGCTAACTGTGCCCACCAAAAATTCAGATTCCATCTAGATCTTTCTGCTCTAATGCCTGTAGCATGTTTGTTTATTGTGGTACTGGGGATAGAACCCAGGGGCATTCGACCTTGGAGCTACACACCTAGTCCTATTTTTTTTTTAATTTTGAAACAGGGTCTAAGTTGCAGAGGTCTTCACTAAGTAGCTGAGGCTGGCCGCGAACCTGTGATTCTCCTGTCTCAGCCTCCCAAGTTTTGGGATTACAAGTGTGCACCACCATGCCTGACTTTTTATTTTTATTTTTTTGTGGTACTGGGGATTGAACAAAGGGGCTTTCTACCTCTGAGCTATACCTGCAGCCCTTTTTTATGTTCTGTTTTTTCAGACAGGGTTTTGCTATGTTGCTGAGAGTCTCGCTACTTGCTGAGGCTGGTCTTGAACCTGTAATCCTCCTGTCTCGGCCTCCCAAGTACTGGGATTACAAGCATGCACCACCACACCTGGATTGGCTTTATTTATAACTCATGATCTTAAAATTGATTGTAAGCTGGGCGTGGTGGCACATGCTTGTAATCCCAGTACTTGGGAGGCTGAGACAGGAGGATCACAGGTTCTCAGCCAGCCTCAGCTACTTAGTGAGGCCCTCTGCAACTTAGTGAGACCGTGTTCAAAATAAAGAATAAAAAATAGGGTTGGGGGTGTAGCTTGGAGGTAGAATGCCCCTGGGTTCAATCCCCAGTCCAAAAAAAAATTGCTTTTATAGTTTACTCTCACATGCAGACCCAGGAAAGTTTAATGAATTACTAGATGTCACTTTTTTTTTTTTGCGGTACTGGGAATTGAACCCAGGGGCATTCTACCTCCGTACTATACCCCCGGCCCTATTTTTTTATACTTTATTTTGAAACCGGGTCTCACGAAGTTGCGGAGGGCCTCACTAGGTAGAGAGAGAGAAAGGGAGAGAGAGAGAGAGAGCTGAGGCTGGCCGCGAACCCGGATCCTCCGGTCTCCGCCTCCCACAGTACTGGGATTACAAGCGTGCGCCACCACGCCCGGCTGGATGTTACTTTTAATGAATGAAGAAACTGTCTTACTTAGTCTGTGCTACTATAACAGAATATCTGAAGCTGGGTAATTTATAAAGAAAAGAAATTTGTTTTCTCAGCCTGGTGTAATGGTGCATACCTGTAATTCTAGTACTTGGGAGGCTGAGACAGGAGGATCACAGGTTTAAGGAGAGCCTCAGCAACTTATTGAGACCTCAGCAACTTAGTGAGACCCTGTTTCAAAAGAAGAAATAAAAAGGACTGGGGTTATAGGTTGGAGGTAGAATGCCCCAGTTTCAATCTTCAGTAACCCTCCCCCAATTTATTTTCTCACAGTTGTAGAGGCCGGCGTCTGGGTGAGGACTATCGTGTTTCATGATTACATGACAGAAGGCAGAAGGGCAAGAATATAAGAGCTCTACCCCTTTAACCTCAAACCCTTTTATTATTTATTTATTTTTTATGGTACTGGGGATTGAACCTGGGGCCATTCTACCTCTGAGCCACACCCCTAGCCCTATTTTAATTTTTATTTTGAAACAGGGTCTCACTAGGTTAATGAGAGTCTCACTACTTGCTGAGGCTGGACGTGAACTTGCGATCCTCCTGTCTCAGCCTCCCAAATACTGGGATTACAGGCATGTACCACTGTGTGGGGCAATCTCAAGCCCTTATTTATTTATTTTTGGCAGTACTGGGGATTGAACCCAGGGGCATTCTACCTCTGAGCTACACCCCCAGCCCTATTTTTTATTCTTTATTTTGAAACAGGGTCTCACTAAGTTGCAGAGGGCCTCACTAAGTAGCGAGGCTGGCCGCGAACCTGTGATCCTCTGGTCTCAGCCTCCCAAGTACTGGGATTACAAGCGTGCACCACCATGCCCAGCTTATTTATTTATTATTTATGGCACTGGGGATTGAACCCAGGGGCATTCTACCTCTGAACTACACCCCCACCTATTTTATTTCTATTTTTGTTTATTTTTATTTTTTGGTACTGGGGATTGAATCTACATTCATTCTACCTCCGAGCTACACTCCCAGCCCTATTAAGTTTTTATTTTTTGAAACAGGGTCTCTCTAGGTTTATGAGTCTCACTACTTGCTGAGACTGTCCTTGAACCTGTGAATCTCCTGTCTCAACCTCCCAAGTACTGGGGTTGCAAGCATGAGCCACCACGCCCTGCTTATTTATTTATTTATTTATTTATTTATTTACTTATTTATTTATTTATTATGGCACTGGGAATTGGACCCAGGGGCATTCTACCTCAGCTACACCCCCAGCCCTATTTTATTTTTATTTTTATTTATTTATTATTTATTTTGGTACTGGGGATTGAATCTACAGGCATTCTACCTCCGAGCTACAATTCCAGCCCTATTAAGTTTTTATTTTTTGAAACAGGGTCTCTCTAAGTTTATGAGTCTCACTACTTGCTGAGACTGTCCTCAAACCTGCGATCCTACTGTCTTAACCTCCCAAGTACTGGGATTACAGGCATGTTATTTTTATTTTGAAACAGGGTCTCACTAGGTTGATGAGAGTCTTACTACTTCCTGAGGTTGTCTTTGAAACTGCAATCCTCCTGTCTCAGCCTCCCAAGTACTGGGATTACAAGCGCGGGCCACCATGTCCAGCTCCTCAAGCCCTTTTAACAGGGCTCTAATACCATCCATTAAAGCTCCACCCTCATGGCTTAATCACCCCTTAAAGACCCCCTACCTTTTGATATTGTCATATTGGCAATTAGATTTCCAACACATGAATTGGGGAGATGCATTCAAACCACAGCAAAAACCTATTCCAGAAGCTCTGCAGCAAATTTCCCCTCATGTTACATTGGTCAGAATTGTTTCATTTGACCATTCCTAAAACAACCTCTGGCTCAAGAATGGGATTGGCCATGACT
Source organism: Glis glis (assembly GCA_004027185.1). NCBI lineage: Eukaryota > Metazoa > Chordata > Mammalia > Rodentia > Gliridae > Glis > Glis glis. The sequence continues at coordinate 18,929 of PVJS01012693.1, read as the reverse complement.
GTCTTAGAGAAACACATGGTATTCGTAGCAGGATGAATTACCCAAACAAAATCAAGTTTCTGTTACAAAAAAGGAGGGAGGAGAAAGAATGATAGACAAGGGGTCTTGTAAAATTTGGATACTCCAATATAAAAGGAGAAAGTCCCCTCTTCTGGAGTTCCTAGATCACTGAATGGCACCACGGTCAATACAATTGTTCAAAGAAGAAATCCATAAGTTCTTCTTACCCTGCCTTCCAAGTATCTATTCCTCAAAACAACTATCTTAATTTAAGCAATTTAACCTCTCCCCTTCATTACTGCAACTACTTTCCCTACTAGTCTCGTACTTCCCCCAATCCCTGTTCCACATTGTAGAGAGGGTGAGCTTTCTCTCATGGATTATCAGGGTGTTCTCACTAGGGTCAGATCCTAGGAAAATGGAGCTAAATGCCATTATTACTGCCCTCTTCCTCCAGCATGAGTTAATTGTATGGAGAATTTTGTTTTGTGGTTACAGAAGTGTGGAAGAGTTCTGGTGCAAGAGGCATTCAAGAGACAGATGGGAAAGCAGGGAGAGTAGAGGACATGGGATGGCATGTGGAGGAAGGGGTTAGAGGCAAAACATCCAGGAACTGTGTTCATGATGTCCTCTATGAGACTTCTTGCACAAACAGTCCTTTCTGAAGCCTAGGTGACAGTGTCACATAATGTTGGACAGAAAGAGAAGTCTTGGGCTGGGATTTAGCTCAGTGGTAAAGCACTTGCCTTGCAAGCACAGTGCCCTGGGTTTGATCCCCAGTACCAAAGGAAAAAAAAAAAAAAGAAAAAAGAAACCCAGAAAGGAAGGTCTGGGCTCAATAATGCAGGAGAGACCATGCTCCATTGTTTTTTCCCATCTATTCCAGGACTAATGATGTTGTTTGTATTGGAATGGCAGGTCTGTGTCCCCAATCTCACAGTAAGTGAGATTGCTGATGCTAGGACATAATTTCTCCCGTGTATTCCTTGTGCTTAGCACAGTGCTTGGCATATAATAAGGACTTAAGCATTGATTAACTCAGCAAACATTTGTCATGCTTAATATTTATTTATATATTTTATATTTATTTTTAACTCATGATCTTACTTTTTTTTTGGTGGTACCGGGGTTTGAACCCAGGGGCATTCTACCTCTGGGCTACACCTCCAGCCCTATTTTTTATTCTTTATTTTGAATCAGGGTCTCGCTAAGTTGCTGAGGCTGGTCTTGAACCTGCGATCCTCCTGTCTCAGCCTCCCAAGTACTGGGATTATAGGCGTGCGCCACCATGTCTGGCTTTTAACTCATGATCTTAAAATTGCATTTACAGTTGACTTGTCATGCATTACAGTTGACATGCGGACACAGGAAAGTTATGTGACTAAAATCATATCAAAAGCCTAAGGAAAGTGGGTGTGGTGGTGCAAACCTGTAATTGAGTACTTGGGAGGCTGAGACAGTAGAATCGCAGGTTCAAGGACAGCCTCATAAACCAAGCAAGACCCTGTTTCAAAACAAAAAATATAAAGGGCTGAGGGTGTAGCTCAGAGATAGAATGCCCCTGGGTTTGATACCCATTACCACACATACACACACACACACACAAGCCTAAGGTAAAAAATGTATTCAAAATATACCCTATATTATGAAAGTATAATTTTGTGATTTCTACTATCTTATTTATTTATTTATTTACTTATTTTTATTTTGGTACTGGGGATCGAACCCAGGGGCATTCTACCTCCAAGCTATATCCCCAGCCCTTTTTGTTTTTTATTTTGAAACAAGTTCTTGCTAAATTGCTGAGGCTGGCCTTGAACCTGTGATCCTCCTGTCTCAGCCTCCCAAATACTGAGACTACAGGTGTATGCCTCCACACCCAGCTCTACTATCACTTTAAACAAGCCCTAAAAAATAAATAAATAAATAAATAAATAAATATGCATATGTTTACTATGGAAATGAAAATGTTTCATCTGGAATATCCAAAATTTAGGCTGAATGTATTTTGATGCTCAGAGTTTCTTTCTTTCTTTCCTTCCTTCCTTTCTTTCTTTCTTTTTGGTACTGGGGATTGAACTCAGGGGCTTTCTACCTCTGAGGTACACACCCAGCCCTATTTTATTCTTTATTTTGAAACAAAGTCTCACCAAATTGAGGAGGGCCTAAGTTGCTTAGGTTGGCTGTGAACCTGTGATCCTCCTGTCTAAGCTTCCCAGGAACTGGGATTACAAATATGCACCACCATGCCCGGCTTGATGCTCAGAGTTTCTTATAGTTTGCTTTGAATATTGTTATTAGATGAAAGTTATGCTTTTCTTCAGTTTCATTTGTGTTAGATATCTAAATACAGGGCTTTCATCTGGGCATGGTGGCACACGCTTGTAATCTCAGTACTTGGGAGGCTGAGACAGAAGGATCACAGGTTCACTGCCAGCCTCAGCAACTTAATGAGACTTTGTTTCAAAATAAAAAATAAAATAAGCCGGGAGTGGTGGCGCACGCTTGTAATCCCAGTACTTTGGGAGGCGGAGACCGGAGGATCCGGGTTCGCAGCCAGCCGCAGCACACTCCCTCTCTCTCTCTCTCTCTCTCTCTCTCTCTCCTTAGTGAGGCCCTCCGCAACTTCGTGAGACCCGGTTTCAAAATAAAGTATAAAAAATAGGGCCGGGGGCGTAGCGCGGAGGTAGAACACCCCTGCTTTCAATCCCCGGTATCGCAAAAAAAAAAGAAATAAATAAAAAAAAATAAGTCTGGGGGTATATCTCAGGGGTAGAATGCCCCTGGCTCAAAAAAATAAATAAATAACAATAACAACAACAACAGAAAAGAAGCCTTTCTTTTTTATGCAATAACTTAGAAAATCCAACCTCCTGCTCATAATTTCCTATTTCTCCAATTTTCCCACTCTGTGGTCACATAAAAATCTTTAACCTGATTAGGACACACAAGCCTTGGAACTATTCCCAGTTTCCTAGGATAGCTATTCTCCGGCCAGCTTACTTCCTTATAGAGCTTAGTATAAAATCTGTATAACATGGCAAATATAATACCAAGAGAAGAAAACGGACTATCAAATTTTATGTATATATAGTATTCATGATTGTAGCTGTGTGAAGTATGCAATAAAAGTTACATGAGGATATACTCTCTAAATCATCACTCTTGGATATTTTTGGCACATGGGTGTAGGTTACTTTAGTTGACTCATTTTCTCTGATTTAATATTATATCATGATCAAGTAATAGCAGAAGAAATAAAAGTCTGCATATGAAAAAGCTGTGGAAGGGAACATATACACACAGTCTCATTCATGAATGTAGGTGATATCTATATTACGAAGGTATATAGATGACTTTTCTCCAATGTCCTTTCATGTTTTACATGTGTATTTTTTAGGTTTTAATTTTAAATAAGCAATAGTTTTAGCAAAACAGATTAAATACTTCAAATATTATTAAAGAACTTGGTAGTTCTTTAATAATATTTAATTATTTCTTGGTAGTTTTTTTTTTTTTTTAATAAAGGTAGCCAGGCATGGTGGTGCATGCTTGTAATCCTAGTACTTGGGAGGCTGAGACTGGAGGATCATGGTTCGCGGCCAGCCTCAGCTACTTAGTGAGGCCTCCGCAACTTAGTGAGACCCTGTTTCAAAATAAAGAGAATAAAAATAGGGCTGGGGGTGTAGCTCAGAGGTAGAACACCCCTGAGTTCAATTCCCAGTACCACAAATAAATAAATAAATAAATAAATAAATAAATGTGCATATGTTTACTATGGAAATGAAAATGTTTCATCTGAATTTAGGCTCAATGTTTTGATGCTCAGAGCTTCTTCTTTCTTTCTTTCTTTCTTTCTTTCTTTCTTTCTTTCTTTCTTTCTTTCTTTTCTTTCTTTCCCTTCCTTCCTTCCTTCTTTCCTTCCTTCCTTCCTTCCTTCCTTCCTTCCTTCCTTTTTCTTTTGTACTGGGGATTGAACCCAGGGGTTTTCTACCTCTGAGCTACACCCCCAGCCCTATTTTATTCTTTATTTTGAAACAAGTTCTCACCAAATTGCAGAGGGCCTAAGTTGCTGACGTTGGTCGTGAACCTCAAAGTTCTACCAAAAGAACTTTGCCCAACTCACGTTCATGATTTTGGTCATCATAATATAATAACTATTAAACCTTTCTGTGGACTGTTAATGCTTTGGGCAGAGTTGAGCCTATGTCTCTTATTTTCTATTTTATTTTCTGTTTTGCAGTGCTGGGGATCTAACCCAGGTCCTCCCATGTGCTACCCAAGTGCTCTACCACTGAGCTACACCCCCAGACTATGCCTCTTTTAAAAACTTTGTTTTTCCTTAATGGTATCTAATGCCCAGCACTGACATATTGTCACTCATGTCAATACTGGTGTGAGTCAATGTGTAATAATTTATATTTCATTAGATACTGAACTTCTATAATACTCAGGACGCTATACTAACCACTCTAGGGAATAAAGGATGAATAAGAACTGTCAACATATTTACTTTGTTTGTTTGTTTGTTTGTTTGTTTGGGTAGGGCTTCACTAAGTAGCTGAAGCTGGCCTCGAACCTGTGATCCTCCTATTTCAGCCTCCCAAGTACTGGGATTATAAGCATGCACCACCATGCCCGGCTCATTTACTTTATTTAAAAAAATTTTTTTGTGTGGTACTGGGGATTGAATGCAGTGACATTCTACCTCTGAGCTACACACCCAACCCTATTTTATTCTTTATTTTGAAACCAGGTCTCGCTAAGTTGCTAAGGTCCTCGCCTAAGGGCCTCACTAAGTTGCTGAGGCTGGCCGTGAACCTGCAATCCTCCTGTCTTGGCCTCCCAAGTACTGAGATTACAAGTGTGCATCACCACACCCAGGTATCACATTTACTTTATTTATTTTTTATTTTACTTTATTTTGTGGTACTGGGGATAGAACCCAGGGGCATTCTACTTCTGAGCCGCATCCCCAGACCTATTTTTTATTTTTTTGCGGTACCAGGGATTGAACCCAGGGGCATTCTACCTCCGAGCTACACCTCTGGCCCTATTTTTTATACTTTATTTTGAAACCGGGTCTCACGAAGTTGCAGAGGCCTCACTAAGTAGCTGAGGCTGGCCGTGAACCCGGATCCTCCGGTCTTCGCCTCCCAAGTACTGGGATTACAAGCGTGCCTGCGCCACCACTCCCGGCTCCCAGACCTATTTTATCTTTTATTTTGAAACAGGGTCTTACTAAGTTGCGGAGGGCCTCACTAAGTTGCAGTGGCTGGCTGTGAACCTGTGATCCTCCTGTCTCGTCCTCCCAAGTACTAGGATTACAAGCATGCACCACCACACCTGGCTCACATTTACTTAAAGTAAAAGCTTTGAAATGCATGCCTGTAATCCCAGCTACTCAGAAGTCTGAGGCAGGAGGATTGCAAGTTCCTGGCCAGCCTGGGCAACTTAGCAAGACCCTGTCTCAAAAAAAAAGAGGGCTGGGGTGTAATCTCCAGTACCAAAAAACAAAAAAATTTTGAATTTTACTTCTTCCACAAAGGTGTTGAGTTGAGAACTTTTGGGAGAACGTGAGAGTCTTACACGTAGAGCCTGTGAATAACCCTAAGCCTCACGTTACAATTTTTATTAGTAAGATTATGACAGCTACTTAACTAACAAGTATTTTATATTGCCCATGCCATAGTTCATATTTTGAAATGCAGTTGCAAAATAGTGGAAACAGATCCAAGCTAAAAGTCTGGAGGTCGGGTTTCAAGTTCCACTCATCAAGTAACTCGCTGTCTAGACATGAGCAGAGCATCTAAATCTTCTGTGCCTGTGTCCTCAAGTGTGAAATCAGAGTTGGACCGAATAATCTACGGTGTTCTTTCCAACCTTAACATTCAACTCTCTTCTATTGACACATATCAGAGACATCATATGACTTTAAGGTGCTGATGACTTTACTACCAGTTCTGAAAAATATGCTAATTCTAAATCTGAATAAGTAATTATTGGATCTCACATTTGTGAAACATCAGATATTACTACTGTTACAGAAATCAAATAGCACACTGTGTCATACTTCCAGTAAGTGCTGTATATGCAAAACTAGCATATAATTCTACAGGGCCTACACAACATACACATATAGACTAGAAGAGAGAAGCTGTTTAAGATGAATATTCTTTTTTTTTTTTTTTTAGTGGTACTAGGGATTGAACCCAGAGGCATTCTACCTCCGAGCTACACCCCCAGCCTAATTTTATTTCTTATTTGGAAACAGGGTCTTACTAGGTTGATGAGAGTCTTACTACTTTCTGAGGCTGTCCTCAAACCTGTGATCCTCCTGTCTCAGCCTCCCAAGTACTGAGATTACAGGCATGTGCCACCACGTCCAGCTAAGATGAATATTCTATGACTGCGTTTTAGAGATCTCATGTACTAAGATTTCCTTTCTCTGGGAGTTCGCTAACCCTATGTTTCAGTTCCTCATAAAATAGGTGAGTGGGGCAGGTTTCCTCAGAGCTATTGTTCTTACTTTAGGGACTGTCCCTCTCCCCTAAAATTTGCTTTCACAATGATGGCAGGTGCACTCATATTGGATAGAAGGGATAGGATCCTGTTGACAGGAAAACTATTTATAAATTTTTGAAGTTATTCTATATATTTCCATTTCCCTGACAGCAATTCCTGCTGTGTCAGTAGTATTTTAGATTAGAAACGTGGGACTTGTCTTAGATTCCTAGTTCTCCTTAATTCCCTAAATCCAACTGGTCTCCAGCTATACCACTCCTGGGTATCTATCCAAAGGGACTGAAATCAGAAAATTATAGTAATATATGTATATCCATGTTTATAGCAGCACAATTCACAATAGCCAAATTATGAAACCAACCTAGGTGTCCATCAACAGATGAATGGATTCCAAAATTATGGGATATATACACAATGGAATTCTACTCAGCAATAAAGAAGAACAAAATAATGTCATTTTCAGGAAAATGATGGACCTGGAGAACATTAAGTGAGATTAGCCAGTCACAGAAAGTGAAGGGTCATATGTTTTCTCTCATATGCAAAAGCTAGGGAGTAATCGGGATACCAGAGGGACTTCAGATAATGGTGGAGTAACTCCAGTGGAGC
>PVJS01012693.1:0-11695 GCA_004027185.1 Glis glis | reverse complement strand
AAAGTGTAAAAATAAATAAATCCAGTTGGTCACCAAGGCCTGATATCTCTGTAACATTTGGTGTGTGTGTGTGTGTGTGTGTGTGTGTTACTGGGGATGAAACCCAGGGGCATTCTACCTCTGAGCTACAACCCGAGACCTATTTTATTTTATTTATTTTTTTTTATTTATTTTTTTGCGGTACCGGGATTTAACCCAGGGGCGTTCTACCTCCGCGCTACACCCCCGGCCCTATTTTTTTATACCTTATTTTGAAACTGGGTCTCATGAAGTTGCGGAGTGCCTCACTAAGTAGAGAGAGAGAGAGACAGGGAGAGAGAGAGAGAGACAGGGAGGGAGGGAAGGAGAGAGAACGCTTGTGTGCGCACGCGCGAGCGCATGCAGGAGATGAGGCTGGCCGCGAACCCAGATCCTCCGGTCTCCGCCTCCCAAAGTACTGGGATTACAAACGTGCGCCACCACGCCCGGCCCTATTTTATTTTTTATTTGGAAGCTATTTGGAAACAGCGGAGGCTGGCTGCGAACCTGCCATTATCCTGTCTCAGCCTCCCAAGTACTAGGATTATAGGCATGCACCACCAGGCCTGGCCCCTTACTAGATTTTAACCTTATTTCCCTCTATTTTCTTTTTTTTTTTTTTTTTTGTGGTACCGGGGATTGAACGCAGGGGCGTTCTACCTCCGCGCTACGCCCCCAGCCCTATTTTTTATACTTTATTTTGAGACTGGGTCTCACGAAGTTGCGGAGAGCCTCACTAAGGAGAGAGAGAGAAAGAGAGAGAGAGAGAAAGTGTGTGCTGCGGCTGGCCGGGAACCCGGATCCTCTGGTCTCCGCCTCCCAAAGTACTGGGATTACAAGCGTGCGCCACCACGCCCGGCATCTATTTTCTGATATAGTCTCACATTGGTTTATCAATATTAGCTGCTATAGCAATGGCTTAAAAGCTGCTAATGCAATGGTTTAAAAAAGAAATTCACTTCTGAATTGTATGGGTTCCAGGCTGCTGCATGGACCCATGCAGACTCCTTCCATCTTGTTTCTCACTATAGCTTCTGGGCAACTGTCCTCAACAGTGGAGTTGCATCTGGACCACAGGACATCTTCTCAGCTTGCAGCAAGGCAAAAAGGAAACAAGCCCACCATCTTACAGGCTCTGCCTGGAGGGGGGCAACATGTCTCCACTCAAGGGAAGCTGGGAGATAGAGTGCAGGTGACAACCATCTATCAGGCTACAAGTAAGATGGGAAAAGAAGAGAAGCCAGCTGGCACTGTGGGCCACACACACTCTTCTCTGATTGTCTCCATCACTCAGTTTTTCATTCTTTCTCCACTGTCCTCTCCACTTAACCAGACAACATTCATCCTGCTTACACATCACCTCCTTCAGCTAGCATCACAGCTATTTTCAAAGAATGCTTCAGTGCACTGAAGAGAGTGGAAACAGTGCCAGGACTACTAAAAGATCCTAATCCTCAGCCGGGCGTGGTGGCGCACGCTTGTCATGCCAGCACTTGGGAGGCTGACACGGGAGCATCGCAGGTTCATAACCAGCCTCAGCAAGTAGTGAGACTCTCAGCAACCTAGGGAGACCCTGTTTCAAAATAAAAAAAAAAATAGGGCTTGGGGGTGTAGCTCAGAGGTAGAGCTACAAAAATCCTAATCCTCATTTTTTATGAGTTATCTCTCCCCTTTTGCCTTTTACAATGTCTTAAATTTGTGGAAGTGAATTTCAGAGAGCTGAAAAGATGTTCATGTAGTAAGTAAACAAGAGTGCAGGCATAGGGGTCACCTAAGCACAGGGAAATCCACTACTGCAGTTTGGTCTGCGATGTTGCAGATGTTTGTCCTAAATAGTGGAGGGAACACTACAGCCAGTTGGGCAGTACCTATAGTACTCTAATTGGGACCAGGGTGTAGTCTTCATAAGGCTTATTATTTTGTAAAAGAACCTTGTAGGCCAGGCGGGGTGGCACACACCGGTAATCTCAGTACTTGGTTATGGGACAGGTTTAGCTAACTTCTTTTACATCCTCCATTTAATATTATTATTCAACACTCTCTTCCTTTGCCTGACTTCTTATTCACCAAGCAGTCTTCCTACTTCTTCTCCCAAAACTTGCACCCAGAAAAGGTGCCCTAGGCCTCATGGATGAACTACATACTCTGCTCACAAAAAAAAAGCCTCTGATTCAACACCAGAGTGGTGCTTGGTTCTCAACTGGGAGTGAATAAAATGGATGTCATCTAGGTGGTATGTCAGGAAGGGTGGCTTGTCATTTCCCATTTTCTGGTATCCATTTGGACTCCTTGGTAGGCTACGATTGACCTAGGGCTCCCATGTCACCTCCAAGTACTTTCCCTAACCTCATCCGACACTATCCATTGTTTTCTGATACTCCTCTTCTATCCCCCATTACCCTGATTCCCATTTGTATTTTAAATTTTACCTCTGTATTATATAGTTATTAGAGTGGCAAAAAATATACTCGATAATATTATTATAACTCTCAACTACTACTGGAATTTTTGCTTTTGTTAAAAAAGTGACAGCAATACAACTTACTGCCAATAATGCTACTGTAGTATTTATGACCTTAAAACATAAATATATGAAATTAATATCTCTAAATATAAAGTTTCTTAGGGGTAGGTTGATCTCTGCTGACACTCTTCAGTGGGGTAAGTTGAGTGTCATGACTCTAGTCTACACAAAGCTTGTCAAGGTGAGTTCTGAAAGACAGAACTCCTAAGGCAGTTAATGAAGAAATTAGATTCCAGGGACATCCCACTGCATCTAATTCAGAATTTCTGAGACAGAGGCCAAGAAATTGGCATTCCCAACAAGCTCCCCAAATCATTCTTATGACACAAAACTTAAGAACTATTGTTTCAAAAGCCAAATTGTGACCAAAATGTGATCAAATCGCTGTACCAATGATTTGGGGAGCACCGCTGGCATTGATAGCTGGGGTGGTAAGGGATGTTAGGTCCCCTGCAAGGGACAGTACAACACAGCCAAGAACTGCTCCCATCCCCATGACTTTCCAATGTCTCACCATTCCCATTCATGGAGATGGAAAGCCTTTTATAATAATACAAGCCTGGAACACAACTTCCTTTTACATATAAATACAACATATTTTTGTGTGTGAATTTAATATACATTTGAATTTCTCAGGAATGCAAATACTACATGAAGTTATGTGAAAATTTTTATTCAAAAATTTTTAAAGTAGGAAAAATCACAACTCTAATAGCTCACCAATGCAACACACTACTGCTAAGCTGCAATTATTGCAGTTATTCTATATGTAGATGTAAACACCTGATAACTTTGTTATGTCTGTTAATGTAGTCATGCCCAAGCATTTACATATTGATATCAATGCTATTTTTTATAAATTGCTTTCTTTTTATTTCTTGATATTGTTATTAGAGCATTTTTAATATTATTTATTTATTTATTTGAAAATATACATGTAAGCTGGGCATGGTGGCACAAGCCTGTAATCCCAGTACTTAAGAGGCTAAAACAGGAGGATCACAGGTTTGCAGCCAGCCTCAGCTACTTAGTGAGGCCCTCCACAACTTAGTGAGACCCTGTTTCAAAATAAAGAATAAAGAATAGGACTGGGGTGTAGCTTGGAGGTAGAATGCCCCTGTGTTCAATCCCCAGTATCGCAAAAAAAGAAAAGAAAATATACATGTACATGTAAAATAGATTATATCTATGAATTTCACTTCAGGCTAGTAAAGAGTGTTACAAACATGCTATAAAACCATTAGCACTTATTTGATAATGTGAAGAACCACTGCTCTTGATACTAAGGACTATGCCTTAAATTGAACAAATAACATATTTCAGACAAATAAAACATTTAATAAAAAAACAAATAAAATATAAACAAATAAAATATTTTTTAAAATAATGTAGCAATGCCAGGCGTGGTGTCACATGCTTGTAATCCCAGTACTTGGGAGGCTGAGACAGGAGGATCGCGGGTTCACAGCCAGTCTCAGCTACTTAGTGAGGCCCTCCGCAACTTAGTGAGATCCTGTTTCAAAATAAAGAATAAAAAATAGGGCTGGGGGTATATTTCGGAGGTAGAATGCCCCTGGGTTCAATCCCCAGTACCTCAAAATAAATAAATAAATAAATGAATGAATAAATAAATAAATAAGCAATCAAGAAGTCACAATCTAGCCAGGCATGGTGGCACACGTGTGTAATCCCAGTACTTGGGAGGCTGAGACAGGAGGATTGCAGGTTCGAAGCCAGCCTCAGTAACTTAGGGAGACTCTCAGCAACCTAGTGAGACCCTGTTTCAAAATAAAAAGGGCTGGGAGTGTAACTCAGAGGTATAATGCCCCTGGGTTCAATCCCCAGTATCTCACACATAAACACACACACACACACACACGTCATAATCCTTTAAGAAACTAACAAATCAGATTAGCAAATGGATGTTTTCTGGGTCTGTGATTCCAGAAAAATATGAAAAAGTGAATGTGAGAGATAGAAAGTGAAGTTGCTCCATGAGATTTTTGTTGTTGAAAGAACAAAAGACATACCTGTTATTAAACTGAATAAATGTGGTTACAACAAAGTTTCAGAATAAAATCAAATGTTATAGACCCCCATAGGCTCAGAAGAGCCATCCAAAGAACAGGTGTATAACACATCAGACACTAAAGACCAGGCATGGTGGGATGTTCAACAAACCAACCAGCCCTGAGGAACAAAGGCATTGATTTCTTGTCAGGTTAATTCATTCAACTAATATTGAACATCCACTATGTGCCAGCCATGAGAACAAGAGAGTTCTTGCTTTCAAGGAGTTTAGTAGGAGAGCCAGGCACATGACCAGCTACCTGTAATTAAGCGTAGTAAGCAAGATGATAGATAATATGCTGGTCATTTTGTTGTACAGCAGAGGAGCCGCCTACCTATCCAGGGCAATCTATAAAGGTTTTCTGTAAGGTAAGTCTTAGAGGATGAATAGGAATGAACCAAGGGAAGAAATGTGTGTTAGGAGATGGGAAGGAGATAGGTGTGGAGCTGAGCCTCAAGGTGAGAATCTTTCCAAACTCTTGAATAGGTAGAATAAAGATCAAAATGGCCATTCTACCAAAAGTGATCTACAGAATTAAAGCAATACCTATCAAAATACCAAGGTCATTCTTCACAGACCTAGAAAAATCAGTCATACATTTCATACGGAGAAACAAAAGACCCAGAATAGCCAAAGCAATTCTCAGCAATAAGAACCATGCAGGAAGCATTGTAATGCCTAACTTCAAATTATACTACAGAACTATAGTAATAAAAACATCATGGTATTGGTACAAAAACAGACACATAGACCAATGGAACTGAATAAAAGATACAGAAACAAATCCACACACTTATAGCCAATTGATTTTCGACAAAGGCACACACATTGGAGGAAAAAAAATAGCCTTTTCAACAAATGGTGTTGAGAAAACTGGTTAACCATTCGTAGACAAATGAAATTAAATCCCTACCTCTCACCTTGCACAAGAATCAACTCGAGATGGATAAGACCTGGAAATTACTAGAGGAGGGCATAGGTCCAACACTACAACATATAGGCACAGGTAGAAACTTCCACAATAAGACCCCCAAAGCTCAAGAAATTAAAACATGAATTAATAAGTGGGATGACATTAAACTAAAAAGTTTTGCTTATCAAAGTTAACCATCAAGAGTCTAAAAAGAGAGCCTACTGAATGGGAGATCTTTGCCAGCTATTCCTCTGATAAAGGACTACTATCTAGAATACACAAAGTACTTAAAAGACTTTACACTAAAAAAAAAACCCAATCAAGAGATGGGCAATTGAATGAAGTAGACACTTAACAAAGGAAGAAATACAGATGGCCAATAAATACATGAAAAAATTATCAATATCATCAGCAATCAGGGAGATACAAATCAATACTACACTGAGATTCCACCTAACCCCATAAGAATGGCAATCATCAAAAAGTCAAACAACAATAAATGCTGGTGTGGATGTGGGGAAATAGGACTCTTTTACACTGTTGGTGGGATTGCAAATTAGTGCAACCGCTATGGAAATCAGTGTGGAGATTCCTCAGAAAATTGAGAATGGATCCACTATATGATCCAGCTATACCACTTCTGGGTATCTTTCCAAAGGGACTGAAATCAGAATATTATAGTAATATATGCATATTCATGTTTATAGCAGCACAATTCACAATAGGCAACGTAGGTGTCCATCAACAGATGAATGAATTCCAAACAATGGAATCCTACTCAGCAATAAAGAACAATTTGTTATTTTCAGGAAAATGGATGGACCTGGAGAACATTATGTTAAGTGATTTTATGTAAAGAGATTTTCCAGTCACAGAAAGTGAAGGGTCATAAGTTTTCTTTCATATGATGAAGCTAGGGAGTAATCAGGATACCAGAAGGACTTCAGATAATGGAGGAGGAACTTCAGAGGAGCCAGAGAGGTGGTCTAGGGGAAGAGGGGGAGGGAGAATCAATGAAGGAATCACTTCCATGTACATATGTGAGAATACCAAATGTCAGTCTCAATATCCTGTATAAGGAAGGGGGGAAGTTGAGAGGGACTGGGAGGAAAGCCCACCAAGTGCTGTGTGCATGTATGTCACTATCACTATGAACTACATTATGATGAGAGACTATAATTCACCAATAAAAGTATTAAAAAAACACAAGTGAACCTCGCAAAAATCTTTCCAAACTTTTAAAAACAGAAGTCTAATATACATATAGTCTTTATACAGTTCACAAGTCTGTATACATTAGAAGAGTTTAAGTTTTAAATATATGTAACCCATGTCAAAGTCAAACAAAGCCAGGCACTAGTCAAAAGTAGTAAATACAGACTATTCAGTAACAATGACCAAAATAGGAGTGTCCAGTGCAAACAGAACTCAACTTTGATTTGTGCACAGGTGACTGGACATTTTATTTTATTTTTTGTTGTTTTTTGCGGAACTGGGGATTGAATCCAGAGGCATTCTACTCCGAGCTACACTCCCAGCCCTATTTTTTATTCTTTATTTTGATACAGGATCTCACTAAGTTGTAGAGGTCCTCACTAAGTATCTGAGGCTGGCCATGAACCTGCGATCCTACTGTCTCAGCCTCCCAAGTGTGCACCACCACGCCCGGCTTGTGAATGGTTTTTAAAGGGGACAAAACTAAAGCTAGACAATAGTTAGGAGACCATGCCAGTAGTTCAGATGAGATATGATGAAGATTTGATCATGGACAATGACAGTCAAAATGAAGAAGAGGGCTGGGAAGATAGCTCAGTGGTAAAATGGCACTTAGCTTTCAGTTTTTTTTCTTTGAACCTTTCATTCCCTTTTTTGCTCTCTACCTTCAGCTGAACTTTACTTCATACTTCACTTAAAAAAAAAGGCAACTGATCACCTCATCTTTGTACCATAAAGTCTACCAGGTTTGCTGTATCTGCTCTGCTTCCCTTCTTGTTTCTACAGAGGTATACCCATTCCAGCCTATGGCCATCCCCACCTCCCATGCTGTGGAATTCCATCTTTCTCCCTTCCTAACCCACATACTTCTCTCCATCATCATCAATCTCTTCTTCACTACTGAGTTAGTCCCATCTTTACACAAATGTGTCTTAATATCACCATTCTGGAAAGAAAATAAAAATTCTGTACCAGAAACTGTTGTCACTCGCTGGTAACCAATTTTGTCCTTTCTTCTTGGAGACACAACTAAATCACATTTCTCAAATTATATTTCTCAGCCCTTCTTTTGAGGCCCTGAGTCCAGTGTAATATATTCCACTTTTAGGCCTGGACCATACGAATCTCTCATTTGTAATGCAGCCTTAAAAATGCTACATATTGGTGCTGCAAAATGGAAAGTACCTGGGTCTCTGGCTCACTCCTGGAGGACAGCCATCCAATCTACACTGGACTGATTCTAGTAATAAACTTTGTGTTAACCTGTTGAGCTTGAGGTTGTTAGTGATAGCCCTTAGCATAACATAAATCCATATCCTCCTCCAGCTATTGCCCCATTTTTGTTTCCTTTAACACTCTTCAAAGAGTTAATACTCAGCCAGGCGTAGTGGCACATGCTTGTAATCCCAGTATTTGGGAGGCTGAGACAGGAGGATCGCAGGTTTGAGGACGGCCTCAACAAGTAGTGAGACTTTCATCAACCTAGTGAGACCCTGTTTCAAAATAAAAATAAAATAGGGCTGGGGGTGTAGTTCAGAGGTAGAATGTCCCTGGGTTCAATCCTCACTACCACAAAAAAAAAAAACAAGAGTTAATAGTCATGGTTTCCATCAGTCTTTTCTCAGTCTGCTCCCATTCAGCTTTCATGCCCACCATTTTACTGACAAGGCTCTTATCAAGTCCACTGATGACCTCATTTTGCCAAATTCAAGGTCATGCTTATTTTCATCTTTTTCAATTTTATCAGCGAGTCCTTCTGCTACCAAAATACCTCACTAAATCTGACCTTTTTACTGTCTCCTCTACTAAATCACTAATCCAAACCACCTTCCCTTCTCATTTAGACTGCAACAGCCTCCTAACTGCTCTGCCTTTCCTCTGGTTAGCATATACTATCAATTTAACATATCAGCCAGAGTAAACATCTCAAAATGTACTCATACATCAATGACACACTTAAATTTTTCCAATAGTATTCCATGTGCAACTAAAATAAAATCCACCCTTGTACCATGGCCTACGAGGTCCTTCATGATCTGGCCTTTTCTTCCCTCTTTGACCTGATTCAGTCTACTCTAGCCCTATTGCTAGAGTTCCTTCCCCTTCTTTCAGTTCCTCAGATAAGATCTTTCCCACTCAAGGACATGGTGCCTGCTGTTCCCTCCACTGGGACGTTCTCTGCCTGAATCTTCCTGTGGCTGTCTCTTTCTTACCATTTAGAATTCTGCTCAAGTGTCACCTTCTCAGTTCATCCCTCTCCCTCAGTCACTTTCTACTCACAGTCTTATTTCCTTTATAGTGATAAATACTTTTAATAACAGTATTTAAAATAATCTTATTTGCTAACATGCTTGATGTCTTTCTTATAGGACATAGCTGCATCGAGACAGAGATTTTTTTTTTTTGTTTTGGTATTGGAGGTTGAATCCAGGGCATTCTACTTACAAGCTATACCCCCAGCCCTATTTTGTATTTATTTTTTTATTTGGAAACAGGGTCTCACTAAGTTGATGCAAGCCTCGCTGAGTTGCTGAAGCTGGCTTTGAACTGGCGATCCTCCTGTCTCAGCTTCCCAAGTATTGGGATTACAGGTATGCGCTACTATGCCTGGCAAAACAGAGATTTTTATCTTGTTAAGCTAGTGTATATATGGCAACCTAGAAAGGCACCTGGCAGAGTAGATATTTGAACTGAATGGATAGTATGAAAGACTACAAACCCTTGAGGAAAAATAGCATGTGCTATTCTCTATAAACCTCAGCAACTAACTGCCTATCGAGTAATAAACTTTTCTTTCCAGCAAATGCCTTAATAAATCTCTGTGGGAGTTTAAGCTTTGTTTTTTGGCTACATGATATAACTTCCTAGTATTTTTCCTTTGGGTAAAGACAATTTACAGGTGGAAAATGGATTGTATGCACCTGGCTATTCTTTTTCCTTTTTTTTTCTGGTGGGGATTGAACCCAGGAGCATTCAACCTCGGAGGTACACTACCTATCTTGCTAGGTTGCTGATAGTCTCGCTAAATTGCTCAGGGTGGTCTTGAACCTGTGATTCTCCTGTTAGCCTCCCAAGTACTGGGATTACAGGTCCATGCCAACACGTCCAGCTCTTTTTTTTTTTTTTTTTTTGGTACTGGGGATTGAACCCAGGGGCATTCTACCTCTGGGCTACACCCCCAGCCCTATTTTTTATTCTTTATTTTGAAACAGGGTCTAAGTTGCGGAGGGCCTAAGTAGCTGAGGCTGGCCCCAAACCTGAATCCTCCTGTCTCAGCCTCCCAAGTACTGGGATTACAAGCATGCTCCACCACGCCCGGCTCTTTTTTTTTTTCTTTGCAATCTCTTTAGTGAATTGCCTATGGTGTGCATCATAGTATGGTTTAACACTTACCAAGAATAAAACTGTTGCTTTTATTTTATTTATTTGTTTATTTACTTTGTGGGAAGGACATTTTGGGGTTGGAAGATTTTATTATTTCCTCCAGTTTGGGCAATTGTACAACAGGGTGATTTTCCCCATCCTCCCCTAGCCTTAATACTTATTTTAGGCAGTATGGATCAGAGGAAAGAGCTTGGAGCTTTGGAGACAGACAACCCTGGATTTAAACTGGCTTCCCTTGACCAGCATTCCGAAGAATACACGTTACTTAACTTCCTCAAACCCAGATTAACTCATCTATAAAGTGAGAATAATAATCATAGACGAAGTAAACAGGCGCTTATCAGTAAGCGAAAGAGACAAGGTTATAATAGATCTTTTAATGAACTCCCCTTTCCTCGTAGGTATCTGTTAAATCTCAGGATACAGTGTCCACCCACACTGCGTAATGAACTCGTTGTGCAGACCTTTTGAGTTTAAAAGGTTTTAGTACATAAAATACGTAAGCCAACCGAGCCCTCGCAACGCAGCTATAGAGGGCACCTCAAGACAGCGGGGGTCCCCGTATGCAAATACGCGCGTTACAGAACCTCGGCCGCTTCCGCACTTCCCCCGGCGCTCGGCGCCGCCCGCGCTGCACCGCCCGCCGGCGCGGGGGCGGGGATTTGCATGTGCGAAATCCGGAAGAGGGGGAAGCACCTATCGAAAACCCCGGCCGCCCCGCCCCGCCCCGCCCGCCGCGCGGCCCGCCTCCAGGTGCTCCCGGGCGGCCGGCCCTCTCGACGTCACCGCGCCCTCCCACCCGCTCCTGAACTTTAAGCCAGGCTCCAAAGGACAACCTGGAGGAGGGCGATTTCTCAGAAGCTGGCGGCCTTCTCACGCTCGGAGCCGTCACCCCCGACTCTGCGCTCCCGCTCCACCACCCGGTCTCCAGCCCACCGCAGCCCCGGGGGCGCGCGCGGGGCGGGAGCGCGCGGGGGGCGAGGCGCTCGGAGCGGGGGCGGAGCGCGCGGGGGGCGGGCGCTCGGTGCGGGGGCGCACTCGCCGGCCGCGAGGACGCTCCGCCCCCGCCCGCGGGGAAGGCGGTGGCGAGGCGTGACGTCAGCCGCGGGAAATCCCCTCGCGGCCCGGCTGCCCGCCTCTGGGCCGGGCGGCACTCGGCTCGCGGCCCGCTCCGCCCCCTGCCCCTGGCTCCCGCACCCCGGACGGGCGACACTGGTGGCCCGGAGCGCGAGAATTCAGGGGGTGGGAAGGTGTGAGCCGCAAACGCCGGGAGGGCGGGGAGGAGGAGACGGGGCGGTCAGGACCCTGGGGTCCCGCCGGCAGAGGTCCCGCGGCCTCCTGACTGACGGACAGCCTCGGCCCGGACGAGTGCGGCTGCGGGCGGCGTGGCGCGGCACGGAGAGCGGAGCCATGGCCGCGGGTGAGTGCCGGGGCGCGGGGCGCGGGGCTATGGCCGCGGGAAATGCGCGGGGCTTGGGGTGCGGGGCCACGGCCGCAGGTGAGTGCCGGGGCGCGGGGCCGTGGCCGCGGGTGAGTGCCGGGGCGCGGGGCCGTGGCCGCGGGTGAGTGC
>PVJS01012692.1:0-43407 GCA_004027185.1 Glis glis | reverse complement strand
GAGAGAGAGAGAGAGAGAGAGAGAGAGAGAGAGTGTGTGTGTGTGTGTGTGTGTGTGTGTGTGTGTGTGTGTGTGTGTTAGTTACTGGGGATTGAACCCAGGGGTATTCTACTCTGAGCTACACCCCCAGCCCTATTTTATTTTTTATTTTGGAACAGGGTCTCACTCAGTTGCAGAGGGCCTTGCTAAGTTACTGAGGCTGGCCGCAAACCTTTGATTCTCCTGTCTTAGCCTCCCATGTACTGGGATTACAAGCATGCGCCACCACGCCCGGCTACTGGGTACATTTGACCCTTTCAGCTACTAGAAAATTGACCACATGACCAGGAAGCAGCATTGGAATCAAAATATGAATGTGAAAGTGGAGATGTAAAAGTGTGATTTATTTTTTGGCTTAGTCTGGGTAAAAGCCTATTTTCCCTTTTAACTTTTGAGCCATGCAAAATCTACTCATTTATTCAACAGTGGTCTGCTGAGTGCCTCCACTGTGTTGGCTGCTGGGTCCCTGAGGGGAAGAAGCCCCTTTCCCCAGAGGGTCACAGCCTGGCAGTCTAGAGAAAGAGGCAGATATGAAAATACCCCCAACACTGTAGAACTGAGAAGCCCGAGGGCCCAGCCCTGCCACAGGCTTCCTGAGAATGCGTATAGCAAGGACTGAAAGGATGCTCGCAGGCTGAATTAACTGTGTGTCTGTATCAGTGCTTCCCTCCTTCGGTGCCTCAGTTTCCCCATTTCAACTCTTAGAGCCCTGGGATGACAACCCGTAGAATCTCTCCAGTTCGGGCACTTCGGAGTGTTGAACACCTCTGGGCTAATCTTGTTTGTCTACAACAAGTGGAGAACAGTACTGGGGGCCCCCAAACCCAAATGCTGGGCCTGAGCATCTCAGGCCACTCCTAGGGATAGCACTGGGACCTGACCTACCTGCCAATGGCCGCTCCTGGCCATAGGGCAGGCTGGGGCCAAAGCCACAGAGCAGCTGAGCGCGCTATTCTGGCCCTGGGCCCTTGCCAAAGCCTTGGGGGAAGGAGGCTGGAGCAGAGATCAGCTTTCTCTGGAGCCAAGTGACTGGTCACCACCCACAGAGGAGAGACAGAGAAAAAGAACAACAAAACAAAAAAGCAGTAGTAGGTACCCATTGTCCAAAACCTTTGTGGGCTAAGCATTTTTTAAAGCCTTGTCTCATTTTCTTTCTTTTTCCTTTTTTTTTTTTTTGGCACTGGGGATTGAACCCAGGGGCATTCTACCTCCAAGCTATACTCAGCCATTTTTATTTTTTATTTTGAAACAGGGTCTCACTAAGTTGCTGAGGCCAGCCTTGAAACTGCAATCCTCCTGTCTCAGCCTCCCAAGTCCTGGAACTACAGATGTGCACCACAATGCCTGGCACATTGCCTCATTTGACAGCAGTCCTATACAGTGGGTGCCACTGCCATCTTACAATGAGTAAACCGAGGCAGAGGGCTTAGATGGTGTGTCCCAGGTCATGTAGCTAGTGATGACTGAGCTGGATGTGAACTGGCAGAGTGGTCTGGCGCCCGCGCTCTTCCTCAGATCACATCTGTGTCCTCCCGTCTGGTAGCTGCTGTTGGCACTTGAGGGTTACAGTGAGATGCTGCTATATGCTTTGAATGTGCCCTCCAAAGTCATATTTTAGTGGTGTCTGAAGATTGGAACTTTGGGAGGTGAAGAGGGTTAGATGAAGTCACAGGGTGGGGCCCCAACATGGCATCGGTAGCTTTATAAGAAGAGAGATTTGAGCCAGCACTGTTATGAGAGCTCTGATGCCCTCTGCTGTGTTATGATGCAGCAAGAAAGCCCTCATAAGATGCTGAGCAGAGGCTGGAGCCATGCTCTTGAACTTCCCGGCCTGCAAAACTGTTAGCCAAATCAACTCCTATTCTTTATCAATCATCTGCTCTCAAGTATTTTGTTATAGCAACAGAAAATGGACCAAGACAGGTGCCCTCCATGAAACAGTGAATAAAAGCAACAGGTCTCTCCTTGGAGAGTTATATTGGAACATTAGGCTAGAGTGGTTCAGATCAGAGGGACCCCAAGACACCAACAAAGAGCAGCCCCAGGTGGGCAGACTCAATAGCCCCTCGTTCAGACTGAGTGGGTGATAGAATCAAGAGGCCAGGCTCTGGAGCCCGAGGAGCATCTGGTTCGAAACCCCAGTTGGCCATTGCATAGCTCTATGAACACCTTGCAGGGCCTTGGTAGCCAAATCTATAAAGTTGGAATAATAATAGTCCCAGTATCAGAGCTGCCGTGATAACTGACAGAGACGATGGAGGCAGACAGCTTAGCATGTCTAGCTCACGGAAAGCACTCAGTGAATGGCAGCTCATCTTCCTCTCATTATTATTGTCATTGTGCTAAGCAATGTATCCCTTATAAAGGGTTTGGGCATCCCTGAATCAGGAGAAAGAGGAGAGTCCTGGTGGTAAATGGGGAAACCCACCCATCAGGTGTAGTTGGCATTTCACCAGTAGACTTCGGGCATTCACATCCCATTGGCGGGGCCACCTCTGAGAAGCCTGAGGCTGTTTCAGTTTGAAATCACTAACTGTTGGCTCATCCCATTCCACTGACCCTGACCATACTTTGCTTCCCACCAAGATCTCCCTACTTCTCCATGACTTTGAGTGTTGGGGTCCTGAGGCTATCCCTGTTGTCCAACCCCAGTTAATCGACAACCAGTCTCATGATTTGGGGTAAAGTGCTTATGCCTCAAGAGCTGGGGTGTCTATCATGGGTGGCCAATCAGGGACCAAGACCAGAACCAGATGCAGAACCTCAGACATCTGCAACCCTGGGACCTTTTGGGGAGGGCCCCTGCCTGCTCTTTCTTAACAGACCACACCCTATCTCTTGATTCGATTTTCTCCCCTGGACTCTGAAACCACAATAGCAAGGAGCGGGTCTTTCATCGCTACCCAGAGCCTGAGCCTGGAAGGAGCATCCCCCTCACCAGATGCCTAAAAGGAATCAACAGAAATGGCTGGGCACAGCCACCTGTCACCTCTGCCCTACGCCAGCAGAGGGCGCAGCAGCACACGCATCCAGCCTTGGCCCACGCACCTTGTTGGCCACCGTGTACTGGTAGGAGTACCGCTGCTTGCCGCTCTTGTCCTCGTACACTGTGGGCACAATCTTCAGGATGTAGTCATGGGAGGCCAGGGCTGTTGGAAGAGCACAGTGAGATGAAGCAGGGACGTGGGCGCTGCCCAGCTAACAGCTCTCTGTCACTGTAACCCAACCCAGACCCTGGTGGCAGGAGGCTCCTTCCCCATTGTCACCACCAAAGAGCCCCTGTGCATCTTCACTCCGGATGCCAGGAACTGAGAGATGCCTCCTGCTGGGATCTCTACTCCTGGCACTGCGCACAGTATTAAAATTCTGGAAACAACCCAAATGCCCATCAATCAATAGGGCGACCATTGAAGAGTGGGTGTGGGGAGGGAACTGTCTCTGAGAGGTATTAGTAACCAAAAAGAACCAAGTTATAGACAGGATATACCACGTTTGCATGAAGTAGGGGAAGGGGAGAACTCTAATGTGTGTGAATACATAGAAGAATTATCTGGAAAGATCCCCAGGAAACTCTGAGCAGCTTTAGTCTCTGGGGAGGAAGGCAGGATTTCAGGAAGATCCCATTTCATTGTGGGTATTGTTTGAACAGTTGTAAAATTAACTGGGTTTCCATTTTACAAAGAAAAAGCCCACCCGCCAGGAGAACGTCTATGAAGAACCGATTGATCTCTTTCTCCTTTGTCAATCTGGCGGATTAGGTCTCCTCTGTCTCTGCCCTGCAGCATTCCCTCAAAGTTCTCACCTCTCTCCCCCACCAGCCTGGACTGGGCAGGCTGCGGGGGGCAGGGACCTCGCCTTACTCATTCCCTGTCCCCAGGGCCCTGCACAGGGCCTGGTACGGACCGGACAGAGGCAACTGCTCAGCGAGTGAATGGACGGATGCAGGGATGACTGGACCGTGTATGAATGGAAGGGCTGACGAATCAGCGGCTGAGCAGCATGAGATAACTGAATCCAATGCTGGGCTGATAGCCGGCTGATAGCCAGCTGGCCCGAAGTTGCCAGATCTCAGCTGGGAAAGGTCCAAATGCTCCCGGGCCTTCTGGGATGCTGAGAGACTCAAGGGCCCATCCTAGCACCATCTTTCAGAATCTCGGGTTGGGGACCAGAGCCAAAACAACACAGAAATGCAGACCAGGGGGTTCCAGCCCTGGCCTTGTCATCGAGTCAGTCCTGTTCCTGGGCTCATCTGTAAGGAGTGGGAATGAAGAGAATGTTCCAGGCCCTGACATGCTCCCTCCTTGCCTTTTCCTGCCTCTACTGAGTTTCTGTAAGGAAGGACAGGGCCTCCAGAACCAAGTTAACTCCTCAGAAAACCTGGGAGAAACGCTGCAGCCTCAAGCTAAGTCCAGAAAACCCCCACACCCCAGTGTTCACCCTGCAGTGGTTCTCAGAGGCCAGAGCACCAGGACCACGGAGGAGCCCGCTCCATCGGCCTCTTCATTTAAACCAGGAGCACAAGGCCACCCTTGACACATGGGTTTAAATGTGAAGAAATAGCCAGGCGTGGTGGCACACGCTTGTAATCCCAGTACTTGGGAGGCTGAGACAGGAGGATCATAGGTTCGCGGCCAGCCTCAGCAACTTGTGAGGCCCTCCACAACTTAGTGAGACCATGTTTCAAAATAAAGCATAAAATAGGGTTGGGAGTATAGCTCGGAGGCAGAATGCCCCTGGGTTCCATCCCCAGTACCATATAAATAAATAAATAAATGTGAAGAAATCAACAGCTTACCAAAACCACACATGTAATGCTCTTGATAGAATTTGTACAAAACCCAAGAAGTCACAAAGGAAGAAATAAAATCACCCTTATATCCACCATCCACAGAAAACTGAGGTTCACATGCTCACTCACGTGTGAACTCAGGTGTACTTTTATGTGTACGCTCCTGCGTTCCTCTAATGGGATCACACTGTAACTCTCTCTAAAAAGTGAATATCAAGACCATCTTTTCAAACCCACCGTGTACTGATAGGCACAGACTGGAAGCTCCACGGAGAGTTTGTTTCATTTACCTCCATATTCCCAGAGCTCACAGTGCCCGGCACATAGTAGGTACTCAATATGCATTTGGTGCCTGGCTGCCAGAGAGGGCCTGACCCGTCCTGGTTAGCGCTGCACACACTCGGGTACCTCCAATCTTCTCAACCAATGCCCTGGGGCCGATGCTGACGCAGCTCTGCATTTGACGCAGCTCTGCATTTGACGCTGGTAAACAATGATCCAGTGAGCATTATTTTCCTACCTTTTGATACACCCTTGATAATTTCCTTAGCTTACTCTCCTCTAAGTAGCATTGATGACTCAAAAGCAATGATCATTTTTAAGGCCTTTGATGCAGTTTTCCAAATGCCCACTGAAGACACAGCACTAAATTACCCCGCATGGATCCCTGCTTAGCTGACCATTCCTACAGACTGCTGGCTCCCAGCTGGAGTAGGCAGGTGCTCAGTCCCTCCCTTGGAATGTCTTATTATGGAATAATTCAAACAGAAACACTAGGGAATGAGATGATAAATTCCCAGCCTCAGCAATTGTCAACATCTGACCAATCCTGTTTTTGTCTCAACCTCACTGGTGGGATAAGATTTGAATCTGCATTTTTTTTTTATGCGATACTGGAGATTGAACCCAGGGCCTGGCACATGCTAGGCAACTGCTCTGCTCTACCAGTGAGCTGCACCTGGCCCTCTAATTTGCATATTTAAATCAGCAGCATCCATTTATGTGTGTGTGTGTGTGTGTGTGTGTGTGTGTGTGTGTGTGTGTATGTTTCAATTCCAGTTACACCAATTGGGGGCAGTTACACCAACCAGTTCCACCATATAAGACACAATTTCACATAAGAAAGGTTCACTGTAGATTAAGCCTTGGGGACCCTGTTCTGAAGATGAGTTGCTGACCACACAAAGAGAATGGTAAATGCTCGCTGGAAACTATGATGCTGTCCATGGCCTCTCCCCGCCTTACAGGCACAGAGACTGAGGCTCAGAGGAGTCACACTACTTTCCCACATTCATAGCACTGGGAAATGGGGGAGCAGGACTCTGGAACCGAAGGCCCTCATGATCACACCGCACTGCCACCTGGATTGCTCCTCCCTGGTGACTTCCAGGTGTACAGCGTGTCATTCCTTATCACAGCTCATACACCTGCTAGTCACTGGGCATGGGCTGGGTTCTGGAGACAAAGCAGTGGGTGGGGCAGGGTCCCTGAGTCCAAGGAGCCTGTGTTCTAGCTGGAGCGACAGCCAAGAGCAAGAGATGACTGACAAGAGTAAGACCATTTCCTTGTGGTATGTGCCAGGAAGAAAAACAGGTTTGCTACCAGGAGTGGGGGCTGTTTTAGACAGGGTGGCTGGGGAGGGCTTCTCTGAATTTAAGCTGAGACTTGAATGACAAGCAGCAGTCCCTGAGCAAAGACCTGGGTGCAGGGGACCTTCAAGGGCCAAGGCCAGCAGGCACACTGACCTTGGGAGCTGAGGAAATGAAAACCAGCCCTAGCTTTAGCCGGCTGTTGCCGGAGTTGGCTTTTGTCACCAGCCCCAGAGCAGGGAGGTTCCCTGGCCTCACCTTCTCTCTGCCCTGACATTCCATGGCTTTCCTGGCTTATGCCTCTTCCAGTATCAAGAGGCAGAGGGGTCCCCTAGCTGCAATGTATGTGGACGACCATCTTAGAGTGGTGCTTATACAAGAGCCCAGGGACTGCACCTCCACTGAAGAGTCCTGGGCCACCACTGTAACCAGACATTTGCATTACAACAGAGGCAGGATTCCTCCAAGAGGAAGTAAGGTCTCGCACTTCTGCAGGCAGCAGGACAGGTTACCCACCCAGTGGGAAAGCAACTGGGTAGGACAAGAGCAAATACCACTCAGATCAGAGGCATGACTGTCCCGGGGAGAGACTGGAATCACCGATGTCCTGATGGGTAAGACAGCACCTTACCAGGTGGCATATGCCTCTCTTGCCACCAACTGCACAGTACAGAAACGGTGGCCACGTCATAAGGCCAAGTACACAACTAAAAAGTTAAACTGCTCTCTATGCCCTGGAAAAAGAAAATCAATGTCTGCCCATGGACAAAGACTTCACAGGGACACTGGGAAATGTCTAGTTTGATTTGCTGGGGGGTGGGTGACAGGGGGATATTTTCTTTTGTTTGGATTCCTGACCATGGGAGAGGAAGTATATTTTGGGAAATAAGAAAAAAGCATATGGATGGAAATGGTGAGCTTGGGTGAAGAAGTAAGAAAAGCTGAGGTAACCTGGCCTGCAGGATCCATCTGCCGGCGGGTCTGCTTGAGTAGACCGGCCTCCGGGCCCATGTGAGCACACACCCATGCAGGTGTGCACAGAGCACGCGCATACTCTTCTGCTGTGCATGGAGATGGGGCATTCTCTATAAGGACCTCTGGGAGGAGGAAAGTTCCAGCAGGAGGAGAGGAAGGGTTGGGGAGGGTGTCAGATGGCCGCACCTGACCTGGCCACCTACAAAGCTATTGTCACAGCGCCACCTGGAGCCAGAATGGATTCTGCTCAGCCTTCACTTGCTGTAGTCACCTCCACTCGGAACAACGGCGCGGCGTCAGTGACAATAAGGCCCGGAGCTAACATTCGCTGAGCGCTGAGTGCAGATGATGTGCTGAGGGCTGCCATGAACCTTCCCGGGGCACAAGTCACTTCCCTCCCCTTGGGCATAGGCTGGGGATAATTCCACCTTCCTTGCAGGCCAGCCCTGGGATGGAGCCCCGGGATGGAGACAGGGACTTGAGGAACATCCCCTCCCCCCTTTCCCTTGGGCGGGGGCTGTTCTGGGCTGTGATACTCACGGTTGGAGGTGAGTCTGTCTGCTCCCCCTAGGGCGTTGAAAGCTCCGTGGACATTCTGGACCTATGGAGAAGCACAGGGATGGCCCCTTGGAGGCACCGCCGTAGGCCCAGCCCCGGCCATGCAGGACTGGCCAGGCGCCACCGGTCCAGGGATCTTACTGGTGTGTAAGGGGTGCAGCTGGGTTCATCTCATAGAGAAGCTGTGGGGAGCGAGAGACAACCAGGCTGGTGCCCAGCAGGCAGTAGCTTGCTTCCATCTCAAGTACCCAGAGTATGCCACTGTCCTGGCCACTCCATGTTGTCTCATTTAACACCCCGACAGTGTGTCATGGGGCCCATTTTATGGCAGAGAAGGCTTGCAGAGGCACCAAAACTCATCCAGCATCCAGTAGCTGCTGAGTGGCTGAGCCGGTCTGAAGCCAGTGACTCCAGGCCGAGTGCCTCCCATCAAGCCACACGGAATGCTCAGACAAAGGTGGATTCTGGGTCCTCCAGAGCCCCCACAGCCTCTGAGAAAGCCCAGACTGGGGGTGCCCAGAGCTGTGGCCTCCCACCGTGTCCACCGCAGGAACATGGAGCAGTTGGGAAGGGAACCCTCTGCATAGGAGCCAGTAGGCTGTGTCCCCTCGGCAGGGCTGCCATGGAGTGAGGCCAGCAGCCATATCCCCTGCCTGTTACAGCATGATGGGAAACCAGGTGAGCCTCAGGATGAGGCATGCCCAGTGCAGCGTAGCACGCCCCCGTGCTTGGTTAGCAGGGATACGGGGCTACATGCCTCAGAGGGCTTCCTGGAAGAGGCGACACTGACACGAGGATCTGAAGGGAAGCTGGGAGTGGGTCAAGCAGCCTGTGAGGTCCTGAGCCTGGAGTCTGGGGAACAGACAGAGGCCCTGTCAGCCCGGGGAGGGAGGCAGAGAGGCTGGGAAGGAGGGCAAATCAGAGAGGTAGGTGGGGATGGGCTCTGCTGGGGACAGCAGGCAGCGGAAGGTGACCAGATCCTCCATCCTGATCCCAGGTGGCTACTGAACAAGCCCTTCAAGCGTGACACGCTTAGAACTGCCCCTTCTATGGGGTGTCACAGCTTCATCTTACCTTGGCTTGTGTAACTACTCGATGAACATCCATCTTCCCCTCTGAACCAGAAGCTCCACATGTGCAGGGACCACACTTAGCTCCCCAGTCTGTGCAGGGCCCAGCACACAGTAAGTGCTCAATAAATATTTCTTGAATGGGCAGGTGGACAGCTGATGGATGAACTGGCCCTAAACTAAGTTTTGTATGTCTAACAAACTCAGAACTCCTCCACGCTAGCGACGGAGTGTGGGGCAGTTGCTGTCCCTCTGTCTGGCGCCTGCACATGCTGGTACGCTGCTGGAGAGGCCACAGACATGCACGCAGAAGAAATGAGGAGGAGGAGCTGGTGGAGCAGCAGCGCTTCAAACAGGAGGCCCCTCAGGACAGCATCTCCCTGTGCCCAGAGGACAGAGGCCCCAGGTGACACGGCTCTGGTACACCCGCCCCCGGCCATGCCACCTGAGTGTCCCTGCTCACCTGTAGTGTGTCCCCGAAGGAGAGCTTGTGGATGATGTGTGTCATGTCTGGGTTCTGCGGCTGGGCTGTGGCACTGTGTGTGGACACGTGGAAGTTGCCAGGGACCTGGGGAGAAATGTGGGTTTTAGGAGTGTGGCTGAATGCTCCAGGGGTGGGGCGCAGGGGCTGCCCGATCCAGGCCCTGGGTGGGCACTGGGGTCAGAGCACCTGGGCTTGGGTCCTGACTTGGACTGCTCCAAGTGTGTGGAGGAGCCACGTCACCTCTCTGAGCCTGGGGTTCCTTACCTGTAGAGCGGGGTACTAAGAGTAGCTACCTGAGGGGGAGCTGGGACCAGCTGGTGCCAGAAGAGGCATGAAGTCCCCACCAGACAGCTGACATGAAGCCAGGACTCAGAACGGCAGCCGGTCCTAGAGTCTCCACAGGTTGGGGCTGTGGGCCCCAAGGCAGGCTGGGGGATGGACTTTGAGCACACAGACAAACAGGGCTTGCGTGGCCTCCAAACCAGTCACCACCTACCCAAGGTTGCCCCTTCGCCCTTGACAGGGGACTCTTGAAGGGAAGACTGCGGTGACCTCATTTCTTCCCTGGTCTCAAGGCCCCTGCAGAGCCTCGCCCATGGGACACCGGATGGGCATCTAAGGACCAAGTGACACTGACAGAGTGAACGTGCTATGGGTGGATGATCCTCCGGTGGCCTCTGCTGCTCAACAGAAGCCCCACCCCCCCCAGCACTTCCCCCAGAGCCCTGGCCATCCCAGGAACCCTTCCTCCTCTCCCAGCCAACATCCAGGCCACCAGGAAACCCTCCCTGTAGGCTGCACCTCAGATCACTCCCAGCGCCCCGCCCTCAAGCCACCACTGGCCCCTGGTCCAAGGCCTTCTCTAGATGGAGAGGCGCCTCTCGCTGGGCCCGGCTGCCACCCTTGCCTCCATCCAGCCTGGCCTTCACCAAGAAGCCGGGAGAGAATGTTTCAAATCTGCATTTGACCTTGCCACACTTGGCCCCAAACCCTGCAAGGCTTCGGTTCTCAGTCCACTGCGGCGCGGGTGTGGCTTATCTCCCAAAGACCCACGTGTTGGAGGCTTGGTGCTAAGTATGGTGATGTGGGAGGTGGCAGGACCTTTAAGAAGCAGGGTCCAGCAGGAGGGCCCTAGGTCTCAGGGGACACTACCCTCTGAGGGGATTGATGTAGTACCCTTGGGACCCTGCTTAGCTCCTTTTAATACTTTTGTTGGTTCATTGTAATTATACATTATAGGGAGATTTAAAGCGATACATTCATACATGCACCCAGCATTTGGTGTTTCCCTCCATATCCCGCTCCACTCCTCCTTCCTCCCTCCGACTGTTAGTGAGTCCTTCACATATGGACATATTACTTGAACTGTTCCCTTCCTCAAGTCTCATTTTTTCCCTCCCTCTGATTAGTTCTTTTTTTTTTTTTTTGCGGTACTGGGGATTGAACGCAGGGGTGTTCTACCTCTGCGCTACGCCCCCGGCCCTATTTTTTTATGCTTTATTTCTGAAACCGGGTCTCACGAAGTTGCGGAGGGCCTCACTAGGTAGAGAGAGAGAGAGAGAGAAAGAGAGAGAGAGAGAGAAAGATCACGCGCGCGCATGGGCGCTAAGGTTGGCCGCGAACCCGGATCCTCCAGTCTCCGCCTCCCAAAGTACTGGGATAACAAGCGTGCGCCACCACGCCCGGCCCCTCTGATTAGTTCTTGAAAGAGGGTTATAAAAAGAGCAAAGGCCGGCACAAATGGCGGCACACACCTGTAATCCCAGAACTTGAGAGGCGGAGACAGGAGGATTGCAGGTTTGAGGCCAGCCTCGGCAACTTAGTGAGACCCTGTTTCAAAATAACAAGTAAAAAGAGCTGGGAGTGTAGCTCAGAGGTAAAACGCCCCTGGGTTCAATCCCCAGTACCAAAAAACTGAGCAAGACTGGAAGCCGGGAGTGGTGGCGCATGCTTGTAATCCCAGTACTTGGGAGGCTGAGACCGGAGGATCCGGGTTCACGGCCAGCCTCAGCTACTAAGTGAGGCCCTCCACAACTTCGTGAGACCCGGTTTCAAAATAAAGCATAAAAAAAAGAGGGCCGAGGGTGTAGCTCGGAGGTAGAACGCCCCTGGGTTCAATCCCCAGTACCATAAAAAAAAAAAGACTGAACCCCTCCCCTCATTCTGTCTCCTGTCTCACAAGGTGACCCCTCCTGCATGCATGACTGTCACGTGATGCCACCCACCATGAGTCCTCATCAGAAGCCAAATTGAGCCGGGCGTGGTGGCGCACGCTTGTAATCTCAGTACTTTGGGAGGCAGAGACCAGAGGATCCGGGTTCGTGGCCAGCCTCAGCTCTCGCTCTGTCTCTCTCTCTCTCTCTCCTTAGTGAGGCCCTCCGCAACCTCGTGAGACCCGGTTTCAAAATAAAGCATAAAAAATAGGGCCGGGGGTGTAGCGTGGAGGTAGAACGCCCCTGCGTTCAATCCCCGGTACCGCAAAAAAAAAAAAAAAAAAAGAAGTCAACTTGATGGGACTTCAGCTTCCAGAACTGAGCTAAACAAACCTCTTTTCCTTTTAGTGACCCAACCTTAGGTATTTCATTATAGCAGTGGAAAATCAGACTCATCCAGAGTCAAAGTCCATATCCCTGTGTGCTGTGCCGGCCACTGGCCATACACTCTGCCCAGCCCCTCCTCAGCAGCTCCTGCCACTGTCACCTCTGCTCACACCTGTCCACCAAGCTGGCCTCTGGCCCGCGCCAGAAACACTGCCTCGCATGGCCCTCCTTGGGGCCCATGTGCCTGTCACTTCTTCCTGGAACTCTCTTCCATGAGACTCTTCCCACCTCTTTTATGCAGGTGTCACCTCTTAGAGGGGCCCTTCCTGTCCACCTGTCCAAAGGGCACCTGGCCCTCACCCCAACCCCCTTACCTGCTCTAGTGCTTGCCTGTGATCTTAGGCTCATCTCATCCCTCTGTTCCCTCCTGCTAGAATATAAGCTCCCTGAGGGCAGGGGTTTTGTTTGCTCTGTTCCCTGTTGTGCCCCTCAGATTCGGGCTCAGCAGGCACTCAATAAATATTTATTGAATGAATGAGTGACAATCATTTGACTCTGGCACCTGATTAATTCCCATTATACAGAAAAGGAAACTGAGGCTTGGAGCAGTGAAGAAAGTCACTAGGGTCACTTGTCAAGAGCTGCAGCGTGAACTTTTAGACGTGTTCCTTCCTTCCTCCCACTGATGCCTGGATTCATTTCTCTCTAAGCCTTGGGCTGGCCACCACAAGGAGCCAGTCCTTCAGGCTAGAGGACCCAGACATGAGCCTGGCCCTGGGGAGCCCCTGCAGGATCCACCCTGGCCCAGAGGGGTGCACAGATCCCCCGCTGTTAGGGTTCAAGTGGTGTTCGAGGAGGGCTCCCCAGAGGAGAGGATGCCCTGTGACGAGGCCACGAAGACAGGTCTGCCTTTCTCAGGAAGATGGGGAGAGGCCTCTGGAGAGGGGGAACAGCTTGAGCATGCGTAAGGACTAGGAGAGTTTGGAATTATTGACCCCCAAATACAGAGGGGTCCGGTGGGGGGGCAGGACAGCAGGAAACAAAGAAGCAGTAAGAGGGAGGTGGGGCCATTTACCATAGCTCCCAGATGTCACCCTAAGAGATCCAAGGGCTTATCTTATTCCAGGGCAGCAAAGACTGCATTCAAGGAAGGGATCTGGCTTACAGCATAGCACGCAGCTATCTGTCATTCTGCTGATTTGGGGAGTGTGCTTCAGCCTGAAAGTTGGAGACGTCTCCCAGCAGTCTTGCTACTTCAGCAGGACCTGAGCTTCGGCCCGCTATGGGTGGGGTCAGGCCAACAGGCCTAGGAGCTCAAGCCCACAGTCAAGTGAGCTGCGCTGAGGTGGAGGGAGAGCCCGTCGGGTCTGGCATGTGGCAGGAAGGACAGCCTGGAGAGGCCTCCCTTCAGGGACAGTCCATCCTTCCTCAGGGACCCTGTAACCCATGGGAGAACATGGCTCTGAGCTCTACACTCAGGCTCAAAACTAGATCCACTTCCTAGCAAGGGCCTTCGGCAAAGGCGGTAGCCACTCAGTGCCTCAATTTCCCCATTGGGAAATGGGGATTGAGTGAGGTGGTATGTGTAAATGGTCAGCAGCTATTGGGTGAGGTTTCTGGGATGAGCACCCTTGTCATGAGGGCCAGTGGAGAAGGATCCTTCTGGGCAAGGGGAGCACAGCGCGTACAAGCCGCGAGGAGAGACACATATTTAAAGCTTTGTTATAGCCGGCGCGGTGGCATATGCCTGTTATCCCAGGGAGGCTGAGACAGGAGGATTGCAGGTTCGAGGATAGCCTCAGTGACTTAGACCCTGTACCAAAAAATAAAAAGGGCCAGGGGTGTAGCTCTGAGGTAGAATGCCTCTGGGTAAGTTGTGTTAAACTCATTTCTACTGCTATAAATAACACCTGGATACACTTTCATTACAAAACCTTCACGGGACTCAGTGGTAAAGCACCTGCCTAGCATGCAGGAGGTCCTGGGTTCCATCCTGGGCAACACACACACACACACACACACACACACACACACACCCCAAAACAGACTTTCTCTCTACACAGTGAGAGCTCAAGTCCCAGTTGCAGGCCACCCTAGGGGAAGAAACCCCCAGCTGCCCTGCAGGTGTCCTTCCTGAGCTTTTCTATGCAGTGGGGGTGGGAGGGGCTCAGGCTCCCAGGGCTGGTCCCAGGCACCTGCACCACCCCTCACTCCCCAAGGCTGTGACTCAGTAACCCACTCCCGCTCCATACCAAATCCATCACAGGCCGCTGACTCACCAGCACACGCTGGGCCCAAGAAGGAAAAGACGACACTGCTGGAGCCTGTGACTTAGGCACCTGCGTCAGCGTCTCAGATGATTTTAAAAATATATAGTTGGAGCCCGATCCGCTCCCTCCCACATCCTCTGTGGGGCTGGGTGATGAGACT
Source organism: Glis glis (assembly GCA_004027185.1). Taxonomy (NCBI): domain Eukaryota; kingdom Metazoa; phylum Chordata; class Mammalia; order Rodentia; family Gliridae; genus Glis; species Glis glis. The sequence goes on along the minus strand of PVJS01012692.1, from coordinate 28,933 downwards.
GGGTGGCCAGTGGGTGCAGCTCAGTCTGGGGGGGAGTGGACAAGAAGGCCGTGGGTCAGGTGTGCACCTGATGCTGGGAGATAGGGAGGCTGCTGTCCTGGGCCTCGGGGCATGCTATTGCCGCTGGCTTCCTTTTCTGGGCAGGTGGCTCCTGCGGACACAAGCCCTTAATGAGGGAGAGTGGGTGGCTGCAAGCCCCCAAGGGATTGGGGCAGAGGGCAGCCTGGCTGGGACCTGGAGCTCAGGGACACCCTGATCACAGAATGCATAAAAGGGATGTTGACAGAAGTGGCCATGGGCGGCCCCAGCACCAGGCTGCTTGGGTTAGATCTGGCTGTGTGGCCTTGAGCTGGCCACTGGCCCTTCTGTCTCCCAGGGACTCTTACAAGGACCTAATGTGTGCAAAGGGCTGGTTTGAACCAGTAGGTGGTGGCCACAGCACGGGGCTGGCGGGACCTTGGCCCCTCTGGCCAGAGAGCACCTGCTTCCTGCATGTCCTCCTCATGCTGGGCACTTGGCTGAGGCGGTGAGCACAGGTGGACGTGTCATAGGAACGTGCTGCTGGCAGGGGACACGGCGGGCCAGCAGAGGGGTGCTGCTGACTGTCCAGTCCCTGCTGTGTCACCACTTTACATATTCTGGTTTGGTTCTGTCTCATGACCTGTGTGAGGTTGGTATTAATATCCCCTCTCACTTTGCAGATGAGAAAACAAGCTCAGAGAAACCAAAGTGCTCAGAGTTCTTAACCAGTGGATGGTGTAGCCAGGATTTTTGAACATGGGTCTGCCTGGCCTCAAAAGAGCAAGTTCTGGTTCACCCAGGTCCAGCTGGGTGCCCCAACACAGACCATCCAGGGGGCGATGGCAGCCTTGGGCACAGCTACCAAGAGCTAGAAGTGTGTGGCGACTTGGATGTTCCCCACGCGCTGGGCGTGTGAACCTGAATAATGTGGTCCCTTCTTGGACACCCTCTGGGCATGCATATTTTTGTAGCCCAGGTGACCACACCTCCTCAGAGAAGGCCCCACAGCTAGGAGTGCAGGCGTCCTCATCCACCTTCAACTGTCCCCGTGGGGCAGGCCTTGCCTACACCTATTTCTGGGCCTCCTTTACCCTCCACCGCAGCACCCTTCACTATCATTCCACCTCCAAGCTATGCCCCCAGCCATTTATTACTTTTTATTAGAAACAGGGTCTCACTAAGTTGCTGAATCTGGCCTGGAACCTGCAATCCTCCTGTCTCAGCCTCCCAAGTACTGGGATTATAGGCATGTACCACCGTACCCAGCTACCCCTTCATTATCTTCACAGCTGTGTTCTCAAATTTCCACATGTGCTTGAGGGTCTGTGTGTTGGCTGTGTCCCATTAGAGATTGTGAGCGCTACCATGCACAGGGATGTGGCTGTTTGTTCCTGCGCTGCACCCCAGGGCGGAGCACACAGTGGACCTCAACAGTAGCAAGTATGTGCAAATTATACAAGGGGCACCGGCCAGGGCAAGTCTAGAAATCCGATCCTCCCCTAGCAGCAGGAGGAGAGAAACAACAGCAGCCATCAGGAAGGGTGTGATGAGCGTGAATGGGGTAGGCAGGGGAAGGGAGGGAAGGCTTCCTGAGGGACCCACATTGACAAAGACCTGTGGGCCAGCAGCAGATCCCGGGGATAAGTGGGGCGAGAGCAGGTGTGGAGGCAGAGCAAGGAGCATGCACTGCCCCGTCCTGCTTGCCCCTCCAAGGCGACTCCCAACAGTGGCCTGGATCCCATTCCCTCCCCCGGCTCCTGCAGCGGCCAGTCTCCGTCTCTTCCCACCCTCAGCTTCCCTGGGCCATTGTCTGCGGTGCACACGTGCACAGCCCTCCCCACCTGACCCCTCAACCCTCAGCACGGTGCTCCCCGACCCTGGCTATGCTCAGCATGGCCCCCACAGTTCATATGTTAGAAGCTGGTCCCTGGTGTGGCAGGGTTGGTGTTGGTGGGACCTAAAAGGTGGGGTCCAGTGGGAAGAGTCATGGAACAGAAGCTCCACCAGCCCAGGAACTTTCCTATCTAGTCACCGCATTGCCCCTGAGCCTGTGACCGACCTGAACATGGAGGGTGGTCCATGAGAAAAAAATTGTAATGAATGTGTATTAGCTCATTTAATTCCCATAAAACTTTGCAAAGTGGGTGGAATCACTATATAATTATTACCATCATATCCTCTACCTAAAGATGCAAAATCGTGGGTCAAATCACTGGTAGGATGTTGCTGGGTCAAGAGGAGGTAGAGCTGGGACTGGAACCCAGGGCTCCAGGCTGCCAATCCTAAGGTCATCTCACGGCCCGCTGACTCTCCATGGGGGAAGAGTAGCCTCTTCCTGAACCAGCCATCGGGGGCCTAAACCCTCATGGAGCCAGGAACTACACCCAGATTCTCAGCAGCAACCGCCAGGCCCTGGACCCCAGTGCTCAGCTTGCCAGGTGACCTGTCGGGGTGGGGGTAGGTGGGCACACAGCCCCCACCGGTGCCTGGGATGGAGGGGCAGAAGGGTGGGAGCAGGTAAACGGCCCTGGCAGTCTCAGTACCTTGTTGATGCTGAACTGCCCCTCGAAGCGGCAGCCAGCCCCGTTGTTGAGCGGGATCTTCATGGAGTTGTCGATGTGGCCCACTTCGTGCCTGCCCATCTCATCCTGGATGTCCAGCCCGACCACTGCGGGAGCAAGGAGAGCAGAGTCACCCACACCCCATCAGACGGAGGGCGGGAACCAGCCCCGCCCCTTGACACCTCAGTTTATTTCTCTGGAAAATGGGGATGATGATAACTGATCCTTCCATGGACAATTATGAGGATGGAGTAGTTAATAGGTATGGAAAATGCTCAGAACAGGGGATGATGGGCAGGAGGAAGAAAGGGCTGGATAAATGTAAGCACTCCCTGGCCAGGCGCGGTGGTGCACGCCTGTCATCCTAGTACTTGGGAGGCTGAGACCAGAGGATCAAAGGTTTGAGGGTAGTTTTGCTTAGCAGGACTCAGCAACCTAATGAAACCCTGTTTCAAAATAAAAAATAAAAAGGGCTAAGGGTGTAGCTCAGAGGTGGAACACCTCTGGGTTCAATCCCCTGTACAAAGAAAGAAAGAAAGTCAATCCTTTAATCTCTATAATAAATAATGAATGAACATAATTAAATACTAACGTTTAGTCCCTGAATCTGGGACTCAGGCCTCACTGGGTGAATGGGCTCAGTCATCCACTCATTCATTCACACGCTTTCTCCACCCACCGCCCGCTCCTGCAAAGCTGTGCCCTGCCAGGCACCAGAGAGGCGTGAAGGGAAAAGACAGGCCCCGCCCTCCAGGTGCTTGGGTGCTTTGTCTAGGTGCCTCAGTACACCAGATAGGAATCCTCTGGCCTGGAGTCCGGGTCCTGACTCCAACGGGATCCTGTTACCTCAGGGTGACTTGGCTTCCTCATCTGTAAACTGGGCAGGCCAACAGCACCTACTGCATTCCCCCAAGATGGTCCAAATGGAAGCAGAGAGAGGATCTCTATAAACTATGGAAATACGGATGTTTCCCTGGCAGGAGCGCTAAAAGAAGGCTGGAACATGGAGCAAGAACTGCTGGAAGCAATTCTAAAGAGAGCCAACCATAAAAGGGGAAAATGGAGACAACCTGAATTCTGAGTGAATGTGGGGAAGTGAGGGCCCGTCCACAGATGGCAGTGTGACACAGCCATGGAAAATGACACTCACAGGTCCACAGAGTGTGGGAATGTCGCTGCTAGAAGGTGAGGTCCAGCCCGGCCTGGCCTCAGACACACATGTGTCAACAACATGTGTGCAAGGCCACTCAGGAGACCTCATTTGAAACTGACAAATGGAAGGAACCCAACTGCTGGTCAACAGGGCAATGGCCACTGGAACAGTCCCCTGTGCCACATCATGCAGCAGGTACAAAGAACGTGCTAAATCTGTCTGCATGGAGAGGGGGCTCAGAGCAGGGCAGCTAATCCCCCAGCCCGGGCACCTCGAGCAAGTTACCCAACATCTCTGTGCTTCAGTTTCTTCCTCTATTACAGGCTTGCTGTGAGCATTAAAGAAACTTAAAGTAGCACTTACAACGTGCCGGACACTCTTCTCTGTGCCATTAAGTAAGAGCACACCATCCAAATGTCCCTGTGGGGAAGATGACACCAGCCCCAGCCGACTTCTGGGGAAACTGAGGCACAGAGACCTAACAACTCCAAAACTGTGAGCTCCAACCTTTTCTCTCTGCTATTTTTACAGCAAGAGAGAGCTGACTACCATATAGTTTTTATGCTGTATTGTTTAGGGAGTAATGACAAGGAATGCTCAGTACAGAATCAAATCTTTTCCCAAATATATTCAATCTGTGGTTGGCTGAATACGTGTATGCAGATATGGGGGCCAACTGTATATGTACCCCATGCATAGAGGTGGGAAAGGGCCCACTGCTGGAAAAGGTTTCCTTAGGGGATGATGGAACACTGGGGAATTTTTGGGTTTGGGTCTGGAGTGTACCCCCAAAAGCTCATGTGTTGAAGCCTGGTGCCTAATGCGGCAAGGTTCGGAGGTGGGGCATCCTAGAGGAGTTGGGTCAGTGGGGGCATGGTCTTGATGACTCTATCTGCCCCTGGCCCTTTCCTCTCTCTCTGCTTCTGGCCGCCATGAGCTGAGCAGCTTTCCTCCATCACACCCTGCACCATGATGCTTCTGCCTTGGAGTTGGCCAACTATGGACTGAACATCTGAAACCATGAGCCAAAAGAAATTTTTCCTCCTCTTGTCAAGTATTTTGATCACAGTGATTAAAAAGGTGACGAAACAGAAACAATGAAAGGGGACAGGAAAGGGGCACTTTTACGTCTTAACTTTTTTCTTTATATATTTTTGTATTTGGAATGTGTGTCTTTAAAAAAAAATCCTGTATAAGTTGTACAAAAAAAGAACATTGTTTTTAAAAGCAGGACAGGGAGGTTGTACATGCAGCATGATCTCAGCTGTGCTCAGAGATGCACGAAAGGGAGGCCAAGAGGATGGAGTGATGTCAGCCTGTCAACAGCTAGTCTTGTCAGGTGGTGGAGTTATGGGTGATTTATTCTCTCTGCTTCTCTGAATTTTCCAAGGTACAATGATGAGCGTGCATTTCTGACTATGACAAAAATATAATGTTCTTTTTAGTCCTGGGAATGAAACCCAAGGCCTTGTGAATGGGAGGCAAATGCTCTATCACGGAGCTACACCCTAGCCCTGAAGGTCTTTTAAAGAAAAGTCACGGTGTAGGACTTCAGCAGGAGCTGCTTGGGTTGAGGAGAGAAGGGCTGACACAGCCATCCGCCTGAGGACATTGGGTTATCCTGGGCCACTGCTCAGAGCTGGGACAAGTCCTGGAACCACATCCCTTCCCTGCCTCCATTAGTCCCTGTTCTCTGGCCTAAGAATTTCCTTGCTCCAGAGACACAATCAGCTCCTGAAGGGGCTGCCAGATGAATTATTTTTCTAAGAGGAAGAGAAAAAAAATTTATGAAATAAAAATAAATACAACTGACCTATTTCAATAGGTTCCCTGGCTCAGGGCCTACTGTGAATCAAAAGTGTGATGTCATTGTCACCAGACGCAGCAACAGGGCTGAATGTCTCTCTGTCTCTGGCCAGAGGTCAACTCAGTGTCTTGCCCTCAGCTGTGCCCTTTATTTATTTGTTTTTAAACACGTGCAAAAGATTTTTATTAATTTATGAGGAAACTGGTAAGATGTTACAGTTGGTTTGAAGGAGAATTCAAAGAGCAGACAAGCATACAGGCAATCAGGAACGCTGACATGAACTCACTAACCCCAGGCAAAACTGATATGCAGCAGGGCAATCATCAACAGTCACGTCTCCAGACAAACATGAGCATCACTACGCTGATTTTCCCCCCTACAACTTAACAAAGCTGAAAAATAGCTTCACAGTGATAAACAGCTGAGCCGCTGGAAGAGGGTGCTAATCCAAAATCGGGTAATGCTCCTTTACTTTCCATCTCAATGCCTTTCATAACTTTTCTCTGACATATTATAGCCAAATATCAAAGGCAGAGTGAATCTACAGAAGGGGCTGATCACAAAAGTGCGGTGGCTGATTATGGCAAAAATGTTCTGTGGCTCTCAGTGTTACCAAGGAGCAATTCTGAAATCGAACTCTATTTCTATCAAAGAAATGTAGAAAATAAATGTTCTTTCTTTCTCTCTCTCTCTCTCTCTCTTTCTTTCTTTCTTTCTTTCTTTTTGGTACTGGGGATTGAACTCAGAGGCATTCTACCTCTGAGCTACACCCCCAGCCCAATTTTTTATTTTTATTTTGTAATAGGTTTATGAGACTCTCATTACTTGCTGAGGCTGTCCTTGAACCTGCAAGCCTCCTGTCTCAGCCTCCTAAGTACTGGGATTACAAGCTTGCGCCACCATGCCTGGCTTGAAAATAGATGTTCTTAAAGGAGGGAAATGATATTTCTGAGGCAGAAAACATTCTCCAAATGTGGATAAGGATGGAGACATAGACACGTGCTATAGATATGTTCTGTGCCCTTTAATAGAAGGGAGGGGCGGAAAGGGGAGAGGAGGCTGCATCGGGCTACATGTGAGGAGGGCAGAGGCTGGCTAGAACCCCAGACCCTGAGAGGACACTCAGCTACTCCCCAAGTCTAAGACCATCTCATCAGATCCTCCTGACAATCTCAGGCAATTTATATTATTAAGTCCATTTTGCAGAGGAGGAAGCTGAGGTCACCTTAGCCAAGGTCGCAGCTTTTATGAGCAAAGGAGCTAGGATCTGACTCCAAATCAGACTTTGAGTTTTGTTTTATAGGAACAACTTATTGACTTGAGTAAAAGAACCAAACAAAAATAGGTTTGAAGTAAAGAGTAAGTTTCCCAATCCTTCCCATAACAGATGTCTTGGAGCCTTTTCCCTGATGGGGCTCACCTGGCTGCTGAAGGTGATGGCTGCTTAGAGCCGCATCCCTCTCCCAGCTAGTGCTCCGGGCTACTGGAAGCCTCTTTGTCCTGAGATGCTGGGTAGGTCACGTGACTCCCACTGCACCCACACAAACACCTTGCAGCTGTTAGCCAGGGACAGGGATATAACAGCCTCATCCCATTGCTACCATAGGACAAACTGCGGTGTCATCCACACTCCACAGCTCCCCGTGGGGTCTGCTGAGGACTTTAGCTGAACACACTTCTTGGCTTATTCTCTCTTCCTCCTTGACAGTCTCCTGATCTCAATAAACCACTTGCTGAGAATCTCAGGTTTTGCTGCTAAGAAACACGACCCAAGAGCTTCCACTCATTTCTGCCAACATGGCCACTGTGCAGTGGTAACCCCTACGGGGAGTTTATTGTGTTTTATTTGAGAAAACCTCCAGGCATGTGCACACTCGATCACACACCCCCAGAAAGTGGGGGTACCACATGTATGTTATTGCAGCTGGTCCTGTCCCCTATTTTCTCCTGGCTGTCCCGCCATTGCTGCACACAGGTTTGCCTGCAGGAGTTGTGGCTGTGGGGAATACTCACGTTCGCAGTGCAGGTTGGGTAAACTGATGTTCAGACTGACGTCAATTTTGCCCCCGCTGTCCTTGTCCGGGTCATCCACATAGAGCTCGTTCACACTGAGGGAGACACAAGTATGGAAGCCTTTCCTGGAACTCCGGAAAGGTGAAGGCACCCATCCTAGGCACAGGAGACAGCAGGGCCACCTCACTTGGTGACCGCTGCTCGGATGACAGACCCCGCCTGGGTGAAGCCTGTGCGTACTCAGGCCTGGGCTCCAGCGCACTCTGCCAAAGCTGCCTTTCTGCCCAGAGGGAGGGCAGCTGCTGGGAAGGGAGAAGGGTGGGTGCAGGTGACAGCACAGCTTTCAGAGTCAGACAGATTCCAGTTCAAGTCCTGGTTCTGGCACGTTCTATGCTCACCTCTATGAACCCATCTGTTAAATGGGGACAACATCGCTCATTACTAATGGGGTGGTTTGAACACTGAGATGGAAAATACATAGTACCTACTGCCTTCTCTCTTGGGTACCTCCCACCCAGCTGAGAAGCCAGGAGTCCTGGGAGCTCATCCCTATAAAGCCCTGGGGTGGCCCCAGGTTGGTGACATGACCAGATGGCTATATTAGTTTCCTGTAGCTGCTTTGACAAACCGCAACAGTTAATAGCTTCAAACAACCAAAATTGTTGTTATACTTGTATAGCATTTTCCCTCCTCCCTGACCTGCCTGCCTCATATGAGAACTCTTGTGATTTTACCCAGTCTACCTGGGTCACCAGGACCACCTCCCCATCCCAGCATCCTTAATGTAATCAGGTCTGTGGAGTCCCTCAGGCCACGTAAGGGAGCACGGGGGTAGGAGATCATTATTCTGCTGCTTATCGCGGCCATAGCTAGTGGCACGTGGCTCTGGACAACCACGTCTCCTTGCGGTTTGGGATAGTGGCAGGAGGTCAGGATCTGTTAACACACATTTGTTCAACAAATGCTTTTTGGGCAGCTACTACCTGGCAGGCACCAGGACAGAAGGGGTCTCTGCTCTCCTGAGTTCACAGACGCCAGCACCAGATGTGGCTCACCAGCTGCGATTAGCGCCTTGACAGAAATCTGCAGCGTACCATGGGAGGGACCACGGGTGACTGAGCTCTGGGGAGAGCCAGCTGAGAGGGCCTCTTGGAGATATGGGTTGGGGTCCAGAGGAAGACTCAGTGCAGTCCTGCGAGAAGGGCGGGAGACCCTGACAGCACGAGCAAAGGCTGGGGGGCTTTTTGGGGGGAGCTGAGTGAAAGTCATGTGGTTGCAGTGTAAGAGCTCAGAGGTAGAAAGTGCCTGGAATCAATCCCCAGTAAGGGTGCTGCACGATGCAGTTGGAGGGTGGGCGGGGCCGTTTCAGAGGAGACCTGAGACTTGATGCTGAGCCCAGCCACATGGTCAGGCTTGCATTTTAATGGGCTGACTAGAGGGGCCATCGTGCAATGGGGAGAGCAGACAGGAGGCTGCACAGTGGTCCAGGGACGACGGCAGCATGGACCCCAAGGGTGGGGATGGAGAGGAGGCAGGGATGCAGGATACAGTATAGGACATGCAGGGCTTGCTGATGGGCAGCACATGGGGTGGGCTGGGGAGGCTGGAAGGTAGATGGCCACCTTTCTTCCTGGACGCATTTGCTGGGCCAGGAGCCCCTGGAAGCGGAGCAGAGGTGGTGGGGAGGGAGGCACTGAGTGTTAGAGGCTGTACGGGGTCGAGGTGTCTTGGAGCTTCCCTGAGGAGCTGCCAAGTAGGTATCACACAGCTCTGCCTGAACCCACTTCCGATTCCCAGATAACTCCCCTCGGGGAGGGGGAAGCAGATCTAAAAGCTGGCAGGGGTGGGGGCAGTGGAAGGGGCTGTAATCAGTTTAAACATTTACTAGGATAGGGAAGGGGAAGAGATTGGTCAATGGATACAAAATCACAGTTAGCAGAAGTTCTGGTGCTCTATTAGCAAGGTGATTATAGTTAATAATAATATATAGTATATTACAAACTAGCTAAGAGAAGATTTTAAATGTTCTCACCACAAAGAAATGATAAATATTTGAGGCAAAGGATATGCTAATTAGACTGCTTTGATGATTCCACCATGTATGAAAACAGCACCTTGTATGCCATAAAGATACAAAATAATTGTCAAACCAGGCGTGGTGGCACATGCTTGTAATCCCAGTACTTGGGAGGCTGAAACTGGAAGATCTGTGTTCATAGCCAGCCTCAGCTACTTAGTGAGGCCCTCTGCAACTTAGTGAGACCCTGTTTCAAAATAAAGAAAAAAGAAAGGGCTGGGGGTGTAGCTTGGAGGTAGAATGCCTCTGGGTTCAATCCCCAGTACCACAAAAAAGTAAAAATAAAAAAAAATAAAATAAAACTTAAACACACACACACACACACACACACATATTTATGAGGTCTCTGAGGTCCCATTTATAGGCTGTAAAATGAAGGACTGCCCTCACCAAACAACTAGACTTCACCAGAGCCTTGTAAACGGCTATGCCTTTGGGAAAGAATCAGTCAGACAGGTAAGGGAACTTGATTTTTACTAAACCCCCATCTTTGTGCCCGTCACCTGGCGTGGCAGAGCCGGTGCTCAATTAACAATGAACTGTGGGCTCAGGAAGATGCCTGACTTTGTTTCTTTATAGGGGCCACAAGGATATCTCTGGGGACATGACAGCCTCAGATGCAGCTTGCCTTTATACTGTTGGACCCCCAGCCCCTCAAGCTGGGGCGGGGGCAGGAGGCTAATCAGGTAGGCCTACTATGTGCATTCACATTATACTATCCTATTATCCTACCAGGAAACCAAGGCTCAGAGAAAGTGCATCCCATCTCCAAGGTCACAGCAAGAAACGGCTGAGCTAGAATCTCAACCCAGGTGTGCCTTACCCCTGAGCTCGCACTGCCTGCCCTCCCACTCCTCAGTATCCTGGGCCAAGGGAGAAAAGGAGGGGCTTGGGGCCTTGGCCCCTGGGAGGCCACAGGGTGTAGGGAGGAGAAACAGAGTGTATACTTGGAAGTGCTCATGGTATTGGTCCACACTGCACAAAGGCAAGGAACAAAGAGGCTGCGGGTGAGAATCGACAGGACCGTGGGGGCTAGCCTGAGGAGGACGGATCTCTCCACGGCCAAGGATATGCACTTCCTTGGCCTTCCGGGCCTGGTTTCCCCCTGCCTTAATTTGCAACTTGGCAGGGTTGTTGAGTAATGAAATTGCTGGGTGATTAACAGAATGGTCACCAGGAAGAGCCTGGTTTTCCTTCCCAGCCGGTGAGGCTCTTCCTTGGAGCCACGCCCCCTTCCTACCTGACCAGGCGGCTCAGCACCTCGCTGAGGGATTGTGGGATGACGTCACCCCCTGGCAATCCTTTGGAGGTGACCTCAGTGGAGAGCGAGGTGAACCCCAGGTGTGGCACCACAGTGAGCTCATCTGTGAGCCTCAGGAGGCCTCTCCCAGGCGTGGACCCCTGTCCTTCTAACTAGAATAACCAGGGTGGCCAGCTGCCCAGGGCTGGAGCCCCACCCAGCGGGTGCGCAGGAACCCAGGTGCTAGGCAGGGAGGGCACTCGGGGCCACTCTGCTTATGTAAGGCCAGAACTGGCTGCTTCCTGGTCGCTTCCTGGAGTGCCCTGGGCTGTGGGATGGAGGGGTTCAGTCACCTGTGCCACCAATGAGGTTCAAATGGCCGCCTTCCACAGCAAATGCTCCAGGCCTGCTGCTTCCCGCCACCCCCGGCCAGGCCACAGGTCTGCCCACAGCCACCCTCGGCGGGGCCTGCCAAGGCAAACTGACTTCATTGGTTGGGACTAAACTGATTTAAAACGGCCAAAAGCTACCAGGAGTCAGCCTACCCGAAAGAAAAATAAGTGTCTGGTGGATTCACTGCAGTTCGGGGACTCTCACAGGCCTGGCGCCTCCCGTCACAGTGAGGGCAGGCAATGGGAAGACCCAGGGGCAGTGGCAGGCATGGGGCTCACCTCTTGGCTCTGCCACTTAGAAGCTGGGGCACCTGGGAACGTTGCTTCATCTCTCCAAGCCTCAGTTTCTCCATATGAACAACTGGAGAAGCTTTCAATGAAGTTTGAAAATAGATAAAGTTACTCTATGAATAGAAGTCAGAATTGTGGTGGTGGGGGGATACTGACAGGGAGGGGGTGCGAAGGAGCCGTCTAGGTGGGGGATGTATTATGTCTTGGTTGAGATCCTGGTTACATGGTGCAAAATCGGTAAGGATTTATCTTTCAGATCTGTATGTAAGTTACACATACCTAGCCAGGCACAGTGGCACACACCTGTAATCCAGGTATTTGGGAGGCTAAGATAGGAGAATCATAGGTTCAAGGCCAGACTCAGCAACTTGGCAAGACTCTGTTTCAAAATAAAAAAAATTTTAAAAAGGGCTGGGGGTGTGGCTCAGTGGTAGGGCACCCCTGGATTCAATCCCTAGTACCAAAAAAAAGCTACACACATCTCACTACAAAGAAGAAAAGAAAATGAAGAGAAAAGGGAAGGAGGGAAAGAGAGGAAACTTAGGTACGAATTCCAGCCATTACACAGCGTTGTTGGAGGGCTGGGGATAAAGTTGCAGGCTGCCCTGGACAGGGGCACATGTGTGGTGTGTCTCATCTCTTTTTCCAGAGTCCTTCCTCAGGCTCTCTTGGTAATGAGAGAATAGCATTGTGGGGGAGGCCCAAGCTGCCAGGGTTGAAATCCTGGCTCCCCCACCTCCTGGCTGATTGGCCTTGGACAGGAGCTTCGCCTCCATTAGCTTCAGTTTCCCCAGATACAAAGTGGGACCATCGCAGTACAGTTGATCCTGTGTCTGCAGGTTTTACACCCTTGGGGTCAACCAACAGCGGACAGTGTGAGGCTTTCAAACATGGCATCTCCTTCCACACTCACGGCCAGCTGTGCCGGACAGGGCACTGTGCTCTTCCCATGGAGGAAACACGGCTCAGAGGAGGAGACGTGGCCAGCCAAGGTCATAAAACCAGGGAGAGGTTCCCCAGAAACAGAGCCCAGAGCCCTGCTCAGGCCCTGCATCACACTACCTGGGTGGCCCCAGGTAGCCCTAGGATGTAGGCAGAGGTAGGCATCTTCGTCTTCTCTGATGATCTCCAAATATGCCCAACCCCATGACCCAGAGCCTGCAGAACATGGAACAGCTCAGGGGTCCCACAAACCTCCTTCTGTGGCCTCCCCCGCTGCTCCTGGGTGGGCAGCAGCACTTGGCCCCCCAGGTCACCTGTCCCCCAACCCCAGGACACCCTGAGCCTAGAGGGAAGTGTGCTCACAAACTGCTGCGGACCAGCGTGAAGGCAGGAGGGAGTTCTTGGTCAGAAGTCCCAGGAGGGGGCGTGTGCTGGCAGAGTGGGGACACATTCCAGTGTGCAGGAGGAGGTGGTAAGGACCGGCCTTGTAGGGAGAGGGGAAGAAAGGGGCTGGGAGGTCCAGCTGGGGGTGGGGGGATGTAGGGGGAATGTAGCTGAGAGCCTTGAAATTCTGGGCTTAGGCATGAGCCGGATGACATCTATGGAAAACAATTTTATTTGCTTTTAGAAGAGCCCTTGAATAGCTGGGATTCCTGCCCAAAGTTGCTGACCTCCATGCTTAATAATCTAATCAAATGGAAACTTACAGGGTAACAGCAGTCAGGGCTGGCAGGAGGGGGGATGTCAGTTATGTCAGCCAGCACCCCGGACTCTGACCTTTAAATCCTGATTCTTCCAGCAAGTAAAAGGAAGTACATCTGTTACCTACCAGGTGGATGTCCAAAAAATATCCCCAGCCAGCCAGCCACCCAGTCCTGCCTGGCCCTGCTCCAAAGCCACAGTCCCAGCACCCGGGTGGTCTTGGGTTGCCCCTGCTCCTCCCCAGGCCCGGGCTTCGGTTGCCTGCCTCACACCTACCGTTACCAGAGGTGATCAATCCATCTGAGATACAAACCTATCACCCGTGCTTGGAAGCCTCTGGCCTCTCACTGCTAAGAGCAGGGTCCTTATCTCCTTAGTGTGACACCCTGGCTCACTACCCAGCCCTGGCCCACTCCCCAGGCTGGGAGCAGGTGATCTAGCTTAGAGAGACCGCTCACCCCTCCCTGGGCTCAGCTATAGCCTCTCCGTCCAGGCCTGTGATGGGGAGTGTGTGAAGACACATTCAAGGTGACCTCCAACTTCCCACTTTCTGAGGCTCCATCTACCTGCAGCCACTTCACCCCAAAAGGGTGCACCTAAGTCCTACAGTCAATTCTGACCAAAGAGCAGCGGCTCCCCCACACCTGGGACTCCATATGCTCTGGGCAGAGGCGGATGGAACAACAGGGTGGGTCCCCAGGCTGGGCTTCAGCCTCCGACAGACCTGGCCTTGACAGACCTGGCCTTGACTCCGGTTCCACCACTTACCAACCTCCTGGGGGTTTAGCCCCCTGGTGTCTCGATTTCCCTAGTTTTAAAGTGGAGGTAACGGCAGAAGCTACATCAAGGGGTTTTGTGACAATTAAATGAGATGATTATTATAAAATGCTAGCTTAGGCCGGGCGGGGTGGCGCACGCTTGTAATCCCAGTACTTTGGGAGGCAGATACCGGAGGATCTGGGTTCGCGGCCAGCCTCAGCTACTTAGTGAGGCCCTCCGCAACTTAGTGAGACCCTGTTTCCAAATAAAGAATAAAAAATAGGGCTGGGGGCGTAGCTCAGACGTAGAATGCCCCTGGGTTCAATCCCCGGTACTACACACACAAAAAAAATGCTAGCTTAGTATTGTTCATGTATGCATACATGGTGCTGGGGATAGAACCCAGGGCCTGTGCGTGCTGGGAGAATGCTCTACCACTGAGCCATGCCCCCCCCCCCAGTCCCTAACCTAGCATAGGGTCACTTACAATAAATGATAACCAGAAAGCATCATAAGGTATCCTGCGCTGTATATTACCACTGGAGAGTTCCTGTCACTACAGTTTATTATGATAAATTCTCATGAGGTTAATAATTATTAAGAGCCATCAGAGCCTAGGCAGGCAAAGGCTGGGACATTCTGTGGCCACCAGTTCCAGGGAGCAGGCTGTCCCCCCGGAAACACAGAATCTCAGAACATCCTGTGGGGCCACTTTCCCAAGGATAATCACTGGCCTGTCCAAAGCCCAGGTTGGAACCCAACCACCCAAACAAACATGCCTCCTTCCCGTGGGCCAGGCCAGAATAAGCGCCTTATGTCACTGATAACCACAGGCTGGGGTTGGAGCGGTGTTGATCCAGCTGGCGGTGACCTCATTTCCTTGGGTTACACTCTCATGGTGAGAGGAGGGCGCTGACCCACTGCGGTCATAAAACCAGCCACCCAGAAAGAGAAAAAATGGTCACCTTCAGTCCTTCCCAAGCCAGGGCTCCCAGGGTGAGAGGAGTTTCTATGAATGTAAGACCTGAAAGGGGCGATCCTTTGTCTTCCCGACTCCTTGTTCAGTCCTCAGTCCTAGCCAACTCCCCTGGGGACCCCTGCACCACAGTAAGGAGGCAAGGGACAGAAGGGGTAGGGTCACGGCCTCCTCACGGAAGGAGCCTCCTTCCTTGCTCCAGCCACTACACTGTAAATGAAGGTGGTGAGCCCAGGGCTGCACACAAGGCTGACACTCAGTAAACGGCCCCTGGTATTTCCACACCTCCCCTGGCCCCTCTTCTTTCTTTCTCTCTAGGGATGAGGTGGATCGCAGCACCCAGGAGGCTCCCAGGAGCCAGGAAGGTTCTGGAACAGCAGAAACACCTTGTGCTCTGCAGAAAGAAGCCTGCTCTGCCCTTGGTAAAGAGCAGAGCTGTCCGGGCTTGCTGGTGGCGCCCAGCCCGCAAGGGCACTGGCAGGCACTTCATCTCCAGCTCTGACGTCAGAGCTCACCAGTCTGCGGCCCACTGCCTCTGCACCTGCCTCCCCTCTATGAGCTGACTAATGCCACCTCACCTGACAGCGGTGGGCCAGAGGCCCTTCTTAACTCTGAACAGGAAGAGGGTGCCAAGAAATCAACATTCACTGAGCACGTAATATACACCAGGTGCAGGGCTGCCCCGAAAGCAGCTTGGAGTTAGATGGGGGTGCCCAGCAACAAATAAATGCACAAAGAGATGTGGATTGGTGATGGCAAAGCTTACCAGGCACTATGCTAAATGCCTCTCGGCTAAATAATCTTATTTAATTCTCACAAACTATCACAGACCCCAGCCCCACATTCTCCACCTTCTACCCTGATTTGTGCTATTCTTTTTTGGTACTGGGGGTTGAAGTTAGGGGCATTCTACCTCAATGATGCTACCCCAGCCCTTTTTATTTTTTATTTTGAAACAGGGTCTCACTAAGTTGCTGAGGGTCCCACTAAATTGCTGAGGTTGGTCTCTGGCCTGTAACCTTCCTGTCTCTGCCTCCCAAGTACTGGGATTACAGGTGTGCACCACCATGCCTGGCCTCTTACTACTAATTGATATCCTTGGGTTCCATATCCACAGTTCAGCCTACCTCAGATTGAAAATATACAGAAGGGCTGGGGGGTAGCTCAATGGTAGGGCACCTGCCTGGCATATATGAGGCCCTAGGTCCCACCTCCAGCAGTGCAAAATAAATAAACAGAAATAAAGGGAAAAAATTGCATCTGTACTGAACATGCACAGACTTTTTCTTGTCATTATTCCCTATACAATCAAGTATAACAACTATTTATATAGCACTTACCTCGTATGAGGTGTTATAAGTCATCCAGAGATGATTTAAAGTCTACAGAAGAGTGCATGGAGGTTATATGCAAATGTTATGCCACTTTACAGAAGGGACTTAAGCATCTGAGGGTTTTGTTATGTTCGGGAACCTAGAACCAGTACCCCAGGGACACCGAAGGACAACCATGATCCAGTGCTGTCTCCTGTTAACTGTCTGTGTCCAAGGCCGACTTTTTCAGCTCCTCTGAGACCGGATGTACGCGGCAGTGAATGAGCAGACCTGGCCCAGTGCCCCGGGCCTCGTGGCCAGGGAGTGAGTCCCGCTGATGCTCAGCAATACACAGGGTCTGCGTTCCACTTGCTCCATCCACCTCCCTGCTGGCTCACCTTGCTCTTTCTGACCTTCGCACACACTAGCAGTTCCTGCCCCAGGGCCCTGCCCCTGCTGACGCTCTTTCTGCAGCACATAAAGCCACCTGCTAAAGGCCTGGACCCTGCTACTGTCACACTGTACTGCTCTCACTGTCTCAAAACAGGACAGGTCTGCAGGGTAGCCCCCATCCCAGAGAGCAGGATGGAGCTGAGGCCAGCAGCACACAGTAGGTGCTTCAGAATTCAGTAGGGCTCAATCTCTTGTTTCCACCTCTGATTCGTGATGGGGCGAGACTCCAGAATGTACGCAGAGGGCAAGATGCTTGCCTTGGACAGGGTTACACCCCAACAGGGGTGGGGCGGGGAGCCCACAAAACTCTTCCTCTGACCCCTGTTCCACCAGGGGTCATGCCTTGGAAAGCAGACAAAGTCTCCTAGAGATAGAAGGCAGCTTTGACTCTAGTCTATTCTCCCTCATTTGGTCAGTGAAACTGAGACCCAGAGAGGTTCAGCAACTTGACCAGGGTCACACAGCAATGTGTAACAATTGAGCAGACACCTAGACCTGGGCTTCCCAATGCCTTGCCAAGCTCTCCCCACCGGTCTATGAAGTCCCCTGGGCTTTGGTGCCATCAGGGTTAAGAACGGGATCTGAGTGATAGAAGGTGAACTCTCCCTCCCCAGGGCAGGGCGGGAAGCTGTGTTCAGAAACAGCTAAGGGGAAGCAACACCACTTCCCGAGGGTGCGGGAGACACCTCCTAACCCCACAACTGTGGCAACGCCTCTCTGAACCCCAGCTCTCTCTATAAAGAGAGGACAGTCACCTCCCAGGTGGTCTGAAGATTACAGGCAGCAATGTGTCCAACATCAAGAGCCACCAGGGCCAAGCAGCTAGGTTTTTCGCTTCCTATTGTCTTGTGGCTAAGAGGAAGGCCAAGGAAACTGAGAAATTCCATGAGTGGAAAAAGAAAATTCCAGCATCAAATGGGAGAGGGGGAGGCCGGGCTCAGCTCTGTGATGGCTTTCTAGGTTGTAAACACAGAACGAAGAGGCTTTGAAGTCCTCAGCCGGTGCCAGGCAGGAAGCCCTGGCTCTCATTCCATCCCTGAGGGCCACGCGGGGGTCTGACTGAAGTGCTCCGGCAGCCCCCGGAGCATTTATGAGGCTATGGGACAATGGCTGGTTCTAGGAATCAGGGTGGACGGACTCTGCGTCACAGCTGCCAGGAAGCCCACACTGACGCCTCCTTCAGCGTGGCCTGGGAGCCAGAGGGGTTCAGTGGAAGAGCCTCCCACACCACTAGGAAGCTGCCCCCGGACCTCTGCTACAACATCAAGTGACCCCGGGATGATTCAGAGGGAAAAAGCCCACTGGCCAATCAAAGGGGCAGCAGGGATGAGCGCATGACTCCTGTCCATTCGTGGACCCCAGAGGCCTCATGGGACGCGACCAAAACCCTCTCCTCTGCTTTGACAAAGCGACGCTCCCCCAGCCGCTCTGCACTCAACGCCGTTTTTATGAACCAGGAAAAGCCATGGGTGCTGCAGGCCTGGAAACATGTCAGATGTGGGGAGGCTTCTGTCCTTTTTAAACTCCTCCCCCTTCTCATTTGGGGTCCCAGAAAGCCCGGAATGCCCTGTCAGGAGGAAGGGACTTACACTTCTGTTGTGATGAATCCGGTCAGTTCCGAAAGGAAGAGGAAGAGGATGAAGAGGCAGCAGCAAATGGAGACTGCAAGAAAACACCGAAAGTCAACGTTAAGTGTGGTGGTGCTAACCAAGACAGGCCTGCCCTTCCCCAGCCCTCCTCCCACCCCAGAGAGCAGCTGCTTGGGGCCCCAGGACACGGGTGGGGGTGATGTTCCCACAGACCTCCAAAACCCCTGCTTCCTTGCCGCTCAAGATGAAGCAGCTCTCCCCCAAAAAAGGCAGTCTGCTGGTGGTACCAGTCCAACTCTGTGCTCAGAGTGGACCTCCCTACGCAGGCCACCCTCCTGCAGCCGCCCGGCTACCCTCCAGTGTTTTTTAATGGAGAGGCTAGCCTAAAGTGCAGCTGGCAGGTTGGTGGTCCGCAAAGGTGTTCTATTTGGCTTGAGTGATACATGTTTTAAAATTTGGAGTCCACATTGAACATTTGAGAGATTTCATGTAAAAGTCCAGATTTCTGGCTTTTGCAGAATGCCCCGCCCTTGCTCCCACGCAGCATCTGAGACCAAGTTTGCCACAGATTCCCTCCTGCCTCCCTGATTCCAAGGCTGAGGCAGAGTCTGCTGCCATTGGTCTATCAACAGCTCCCAGCTCACGATGACCAACAGGGGATTTCTCAGGTCACAATGAGGCAAAAGCTACATGAGTTCCCTAGAAACTGGACAGAAACTGGACTTTAAATTCTGATCTTTTCCAGGCTAGTGATAGGCAGAATCCTCTCTCATGATGCTGGCCAGCGGCAGCCAGGGCGCCCCCTCGGCCCATGATCACCAGGGAAATGATGCTCTATGGCACACTGCGATGCTACGCTAGGACGGTGGCTAGGTTAGGTGACAGCAACACATTTTGACTTATGATGTTTTCAACTTATGATGGGTTCATTGGGCCTTAAACCCATCGTAAGTTGAGAAGCATCTGTATTTCTCTACCTACTCACCTACCTACTTATCTATCTTAACAATGAACAGCCAAAGACACAGTCTAAGAGAGAAAACAGAACGAGGGTTTGTTGGACACCAGCCACATGCCCCGTTATGGGAGCATCATCAGATGTTCTACCAGCCCTAACTAGCGCTAAGGGGACAGAAACGGAGGCTCAGAGAGAGGAAGAGACTGGCCCTGTTTGGGGCATGGGTGGCAGGACTGGAACCCCATGTTCTAGAACCAGTGTGCTGAGAAAAAGATTTCTGAGAACTCGGCTAAAGGTGAAGGGCGAGATGTCCCCAGACTGCCTGCAGTCTCAACAGCCACACCAAGACACAAGGACACCAGGATACTCCAGTCCTAAGATTCTCCCAAACTTGAAAAGTTGTATGACAGCAGCATTTCAGGATTTTACATAAAAAAGTAATACATGCATATTATAAGAAAAAAATCCAGCTATATAAAAAAAGGTGCAGTGTGTCTCTCTCTCCTGATTCCAAGTCCCCTTGTCTCTGGGACAGTCTCATGGGTACTCCCATGGGCATATAAACATATGTAAATAATGTATTAATAGCATAATACATTATAATTATATATCTTATATGTTATACATGATATATATTAAAATATTGTTATATATTGATACACGAATATTTATATTCTTTTTTTTGTGGTACTGGGGATTAAACCCAGGGGCATTCTACCTCCAAGTTACACCCCCAGCCCTATTTTCTTTTTATTCTTTATTTTGAAACAGGGTCTCGCTAAGTTGCGGAGGGCCTCACTAAGTAGCTGAGGCTGGCCCCAAATCCGGATCCTCCGGTCTCAGCCTCCCAAGTACTGGGATTAGAAGCGTGCTTATATTCATTTTTAAAATCTCTTTTTTCTCTAACTGATCAGCAACAGGACACACACCCTTTGCAACCATGCTTTGTTTACTCAGCAATCTATGTGTAGACAGGCTCAGCCATACAGTGGCCATGGTTTATTTGTTTACTTATTTACAACACGGAAACTAATTTCAAAGGTCTTTTTCAGCTGCTGAACAAATCCGCTGGAGAAGCTGCCACCAATCCACACTTCCTGGTTCCAGGTGTCCCCTTCACCTGCAAACTGCAGCTATTGCACCCCTGAGAAACAGTCCGCCAGGCAGGCAAAACATCCCATGTAGGGACTCCTGCACCTTTTCTGACCAGTGCCAGCTAGGCCCATACTTCACAGCCACTTTCGCCGCCTGCCCCCATCCCCACTGGACGCTGGAATGATGAAGAGGTAAAACGTGAGGAGTGCGTGTGAATTTCAGCGCTGACCTGCATGACCACATCTTCCAGCTGCCTTCCACAGCCCATGTCCCCTGCGGACACACCCTGAAGTCCTGCCTCTACCAGAGGCTGAGGCAGGGGTGGGAGGGCTCGTGCGAGAGCTGTGTGCTCCCTCAAGGCAGCCCGAGCCCGCTCAGCCCAGCAGTGGACCGGTACACGCTGAGTCTGCCCGGATGAAACCCAAGCACCACAGCCCCGATCCCACTTGCTTCGCTGTGCATTTCTCCTGTCCCTGTCCCCAGGCTGGGGACAACACTGAGGTCTCAATACCACAGTGGCTTCAGGGGGCCAGCACCATAGCTGGCTCAGAGAGGGTACAAAATAAGTATGTTGAATGAATGCATGAGACACATCTGGGCGGGTAGGAGGGATTTCAACCAAAAAGGCACTGGGCAGCAGGAGGGCAGGGAAGGTTTGTGGTCCATGTCTGGGCACGGCTCTGAGGCGTTCTGACTCCAGGCTTCTGAAACGGACTCAGGCC
This sequence comes from Glis glis, assembly GCA_004027185.1. NCBI lineage: Eukaryota > Metazoa > Chordata > Mammalia > Rodentia > Gliridae > Glis > Glis glis. The sequence continues at coordinate 7,869 of PVJS01012692.1, read as the reverse complement.
TGGGCAGTGGGGATGAGACACCAGTGTGGCTGGCTAGGGGGCACTGCACCCGAGACCCAGACCTGTGCAGAGAGAGCAAGGAATCTGTCCAAGGTCACGTGGCGAAGTGAAGGGGTGACCTCCAAGCCCTGATCTGAGTCCCTAGTAACCTGGCAATTCCCGTCAGTTATTAATAGCACTCATCACACACAATGACACGGTGTGTATGAGCCCTGCCCTGGTCTCCTCAAGGACAAAGCCTGAAGCCCGCTCATCAACTCTGTCCCAGCTCTTGGCATGGGGCCTGGCCCCAGGACCTGCTTATTCAACATCATCCACTCAACGGTGGCCCGGGGCCGGCTTCCTTCCCCCACGCCTTTCCTGTCCTGTAAGGAAACTCACCATCTAGTGCTGAGGCTGGGAACACACAACGGACCATGTCCCCAGAGGGTCACTTGGCAGGACCGTCTGAATGTATCACACATATACCCTCTGACCCAGTAATTCCTCTCCTAGGAATGTTACCTTACAGAAACAACCATATAAGGGTGCAAAAAGATGTGTCTGTAATGGTGACAGACTGGAATGGAGGAGACACCCACCCTCAGGGGCTGGTTACCTAAACCACAGGTCAGCCAGGTAAGGGACAGACAGCCGGTGGCAGATGCGGAGCCACTGATGCTGGGAGGAAAGGTGTCTAGGATGTGCCAGCTGAGGCAAGGGAGGGGGGACGGGGAGCACAGGCTGCTCCCTTTGGGTGTAAAAGGATCATGTAAGTATACCAAAGCCAGAATATTATTCATGTGCAGTGCTGGGGACTAAACTCAGGGCCTGGCACATACAAGGCAAGCACTCTACCACTGAGCTGCATCCCTGGCCCAAAACCTGAATAATTTTCAAGAAGTTCTAGAAGGATGCATGCCTGGTGGTTCAGCAAATTACAAAGGGGAGACTGTAGGATTGAGAAGAGGAAGGAGGTCTGAGCTGTTGGCTGGTGGAAGGAAGGGGGCGGGGAGCCTCATCTGAACCTTGTAGACAGGCTCATAGGCCAGGCGAGCGCCTCCCTCTCCTGCTCCCTCTCATATCTTTCCCTCGGGAGGGGTCAAGGCACAGAGCCACATGCTCCTTGGGTCATAGACCCTTATGGGTTGCTCGTGTCCTAGGAGGACAGGGATAAGACGAGCAGAGCCGTGCACTGAGGGCTCTGTGCCCAGCACTGCACAAGTTCAATCTCACGTAATCCCCTCATCAGGAAACCAAGGCTCAGAGAAGTGAAGTGACTTGCCTAAGGTCACACAGCTGCTAGATGGAACTCAGCTCTGCCTGTCCTGAGAACCCATGTGACATCCAATCTACCCCCTGGCTGCACGCTTCCAACTCGGAGGACTCTGCAGCCTCAACAAGCCCGGCAGCGGGTGGGCGCTGACGGGGCCTCAGGAGCAGCCTCCCAGCTGAGAACGGACTGACCTGGGAGGCAGAGGACACCTGCCTGGCCCCTGCTGAGGGGTGGGTGGGTCAACAGGGAGGGTCCCTCTCCCACACCAACACTGCAGAGGCCAGGGACCCAGGGTGGCCCACGTGAGGCCTAGCCCTGGCTCTACCTTTCAAAGATGTGAGATGTCAGACAACTCACTTCACCTCTCTGAGCTCATTTTCTTTTCTTTTCTTTTTGCGGTACTGGGGATTGAACCCAGGGGCGTTCTACCTCCGACCTACACCCGTCCTATTTTTTTATTCTTTATTTTGAAACAGGGTCTTGCTATGTTGAGAAGGGCCTCACTAAGTAGCTGAGGCTGGCCACGAACCCAGATCCTCAGTCTCAGCCTCCCAAGTACTGGGATTACAAGCGTGCGCCACCACGCCCGGCTGAGTTCATTTTCTCATCTGAAGAATGAAGTTAAAGCAATTCCCCCCTTGCAGGGAGTCGTAGCTTGCTTTTGAGTATTATTTCGTTAAAATACACTTTCTAAGCCAGGCGTGGTGGCGCACACTTGTAATCCCAGTACTTGGGAGGCTGAGACAGGAGTATTGCAGGTTCACGGCCAGCCTCAGCTACTTAGTGAGGCCCTCCACAACTTAGCAAGACCCTGTTTCAAAATAAAGAATAAAAAATAGGACTGGGGGTGTAGCTCAGAGGTAGAATGCCTCTGGGTTCCATCCCCAGTACTGCAAAAAAAAAAAAAAATACACTTTCTACTGTGGAATAATAATAGATGCAAAGATAGTACAGAGTTCCTGCACAGTATTCACCTGGCTTCCTCTAAGTTAATATCTCACATAATCAGGGGACATTTGCCAGCATGAAGAAATTGACACTACTATAGTATATTAACTAGCTACAGCCTATATTCAGGTTACACCAGTTTTCCCATGAATGCTTTATTTCTGTTCCAGGAACTGATTCAGAATCCACTTTGTATTAACTCATCCCAGATCCTTTGTATTAACTCATCCTGGATCCTTTGTACTAACTCATCCCGGGTCCTTTGTATTAACTCATCCTGGGTTCTTCTCTAATCTGTGACAGTTCCTCGGTCCTCATCCCCATGGAAGAGCACTGGCCAGACATCCCGCAGAACGTCTCCAAATCTGGGATTGTGATGTTTTCTCCTGATTGGCCTGGGCTATAATTGGGGGGAAGTTCCCATGGAAGCAAGGTACCTGCACACAATCTGGGGTACCTGGCATGCACGTAGTTGTCATGGTGACCCAACCTTCCTGGCCTGGTGAGGAGGTGTCTCCAGCTTTCCCCAAAGCAAAGCTGTCATTTTAATTCGTCTCTGCTCTTTGGCAATGAGTAGCTACACCCAGGCCATGCTCCAGGAGAGGGGTTAAACTCTCCTCCACGATGACAAAGAGTTACATTATTATGTAGAATTTTCTGGAAGGAAGATGTGCCCCTTCTCCCCATTTAGTATCAGTATGGACTCATATAGGCTTCTTGATTGGGTTCTACACCAGTACAGTCATTATGTATTTTACTACTTCCCAGCCTTGGTCTTTGGTTCCTCTCTTCTCAGGCTGGCTCCTAGGTCCTGACACAGGCTCTGGGCTCTTCCCCTGGAATCAGTCATTTTCTAAGGAGCTCTGGTTCCTTTTACTGAAGAATGGTTTTCAGAAACCAAAATCTGGGTGAGTTTGTGATTCTCCCTCCCCATACTGGTGATTGAACCCAGGAGCATTCTATCTCCAAGCTACACCCCCAACTCTTTTTATTTTTATTTTGAAACAGGATCTCACTGAGTTGCTAAGGGTCTTGCTAACTTGCTGAGGCTGGCCTCCAACCTGTGATCCTCTTGTCTCAACCTCCCAAGTACTGGGATTACAGGCATGCACCACCATGCCTTGTTTGTGGTTTATTTTTAATAGATAAAAAACATGCTTATGTAAAAAGCTCAGATTATTTCAAAGGTATGAAAATAAAAATTACTCTCCCTCCCACCCCCGAACCCATTTCTTCTCCCAGGGCAGCTGAGTGAGTATCCAGAATGCTTGGGATCAGAAGCATTTGGGTTTCAGATTTGTTCAGATTTTGGAATAGCTGAACATACATAATGAGGTATCTTGAGGATGGGACCCAAGGCTAAACATGAAATTCATTTATGCTGCATATGCACCTTACACACCTAGCCTGAAGGTAACTTTATTCAAGGTTTTTAATGCACCCGTGTTTGACTGCCACCCATCACATGAGGCCAGGTGTGGATTTTCCACTTGAGGTGGCACGTGGATGCTCTAAGAAAGTTTTGGATTTTAGGGCTGAGGGTGTGGCTCAGTGGAAGAATGAGCATGCGCAAGGCCCTGGGTTCCATGCCTGGTACCGTGCAAAAAAATTTTTTTGGAGCATTTCAGATTTTCAGATTAGGGATCCTCAACCTGTACTGATGCTTTCTTGTGTATCCCTCTAGAAACAGAGGATTCGTATCCCTTGCAGGTTTACAGTAAGGACAGAGATTCAAGAGGGAAATAGAAGGGCCTGGAAGACGCTCAGCATGTCTTCCCTCCCTCCTGTCTTTCCTTCCTTCCTCCCTGAGCTGGATGTTCTGCAGAGAGAGCAGCGGGTACCCGAGAGCCCACGTGGGGTGGGGACCGTGGCGAGCTACTCACTGATGGCCCCGGTGTACGTTGGCTGCGTTAGGTCCTTGGGCACCTTCCTGTAGATGTCAAACCTGTGAAGAAGAAACCAACAGGTGAGGCGGGCACAGAGGGTGGGTCTCCAGGCAGCGGGCTGGGGTGTGGGTGCACACTCCGCGGGCCAGCAAGCCACGGTTCTTTCCCAAACTAGTTCCCTCTGCTCCTCACAGGAGCCCTCTCCAATGTGACCCCCGCCCTACACCACCCTCTGACAATCCCATTATCAATCATATCTTCATGACACTGATTACCTAAGGTCATTACAATGACCTTGCTCACTCATCTGTACACATTCCTTCACATTTCCTGGGAGGGAAGACCACCCTGGTTTTGTCCCGGGCTATGTCCCCAAACACTGGCACGGGCCTGGCACGGGTAGGCACTGGATAAATGACTGTGGAACGAAGTCTTGGTGACTCCAATACAAAAGGAAACAGGAAAGGCTCAGGCTCTCCTGAGTTACAGGACAGCACTGCTTTCCTGCCCCATCACCTCTCCGCCCCCTTCCCTTTCCTGCCTCCACCCCCCATCCTGTTTCATCTCCCCTGCGTCCCCAGCCAGCACCTGCCCCTGCTCCTGGGGGATTCTTAACTCATGAGGTGAGCTTGAAATCCAGCCTGGCATCAGCTAGTGGGGCACTGGCCCTCATCCTGCAGGGCCTCCTCGTGTGTGTGTGTGTGTGTGTTACTGGGTATTGAACCCAGGGGTTTTCTACCTCCAAGCTATACCCCCAGCTCTATTTTTTTTTATTTTGAAACAGGGTCTCACTCTAAGTTGCTGAGGGCTTTGCCAAGTTTTTGAGGCTGGCCTCGAACCTGCAATCCTCCTATCTCAGCCTCCCAAGTACTGGTATTACAGGTGTGCACCACCATGTCCAGCTCGGGGTGTCTTCTTCACCGTTGCCTTTCCTTCCTGTGAATCACACAGGAGCACAGGAAGTCGTGAGGGTGGCAGAAAAATTCAGGACTTTGTAATCAGAGGATATGTTTTACCAACAGCTAATTAGGAGTTAATGCTTGGGAATCAGACTCCCCTGACTCAAATCTCAACTGGTCTTCCTTGCTCTGTGACCATTGGCAATCGACTTGACCTCTCTGAGCCTTGGTTTCCTCATCTATAAAAATGCACCTGTGAGGCTACTGAGAAGAGTGGAGACACACGTCTGTGAAGGATGTGACCCAGGGAGTGCGCAGGGAGCCTCCAATCACAGAGGATTCTCCCACAGGGGCTGTCACCACAGCCTCGGGGCTTGCAGCACCCCATGCGCTCCGTAGAGCTCAGCTTGGCGCACCACGGGCTGGTGGCTCCTCTTTGGTGATATTTGGAAAATAAACCAGTGCGAGGCCTTGGGAACCTTGCCTGAGCGCTGGAACTCGACTCTGTGCCAACTGCCCGGGAAACATGCTTGTTTCAGACCTCAGTGGAGAAGACATTCCCGTGGGCGGCCAGGGTGACAGGGCACCGCTTTCTCTGCTGCAGAGGGACCTGGGGCTGGGGGTGTGCTGGGAGACAGGGCGTCCGTGAAAATCAACTATCCAATCTACTCCACTCCCTTGTTCTGAAAATGTGGACTCCTTTAACCTTGAGAGGTTAAATAATGTGGAGTCAGATGTCGGGGCTCGTGCGTGCCTTCTCCACTGTGTGACCTTGGGCCTGTTATTTAACCTCTCTATATGCCTCAGTTACTTTATAAAATGGGGGTGACAACAGCAACTGTCCCATGGCAGAGTGCTGAAATAACTGAGCAGATAAAAAGCAATTAAAACCATGCCCAACACAGGAAGTGCCAGGTGAGCGTCTGCTGGGACTATTTATTACTGATGCTCGTTGGACTAACATTCAGGATGCACGGACCGTGTGGTGACCCTCTCTCAGGCATGAGGGACGTGGAGATAGACATCGGCCCTTGGCCCTGTGAACTTGTGTTTGGCAACAGACAGAGAGAAGGGGGTGGGGATGGGGATGGGGATGGGGATGGGGATGGTGTGGCGCTTCCTCTTGGGGTCAGCTAGAGACGCTGCAGGAATGCAGAAGGGGTCCCCAGGGTGAAGCTTCCTGCAGGGGGTGGGTCTGAACAGGACAGTGGGAGGAGGGTGGAGGAAACCACGGTCCTGGGAGTGCGGACAGCAAAGGTCCAGGCCAGGGGCAGAGCATTCGTCTCCAGGGTGGGCAGCGACCGAATGGAGGGAGGAGGCCGGAGAGGCGGGAGGGCCCATGATGGGCGCCGGGCCAAGTTCCAAGGGTCAGGCAGGCAGCCTACCCTGGGTCTGTCAGAGGTGGGGATTGTCAGAGGTCAGCGAATTTGGGGTTTGGAGGGGTCGGGGATGGGAGAAAATGCTGAGCTGCAGCATTAGGGACAGTTCTCAACCTGCGATGGCTCGAGGACAATATTTCAGCTGGAAGATGGTATAAAAGTAGGAATGTCACTTCTGCTTTTGCGTCTGGATCTTTTCCTGAGCTGGCAATAGGCTGTGCGACCTCTCTCCAGCTGGGCAGAGGCAGGAGCCGGGGCCTCAGGGTGGATCACGAGGGGGCCAACCAACCCTCCACACACTGCCCTCAGCCAATTCCACGAGGAATTCAGCACTCTGTTCTAAAGTCGGGCAGTGCCAGGTGAGTGAGCCTAACTGGGCAAAGGGAAATGTTCGTAGCAGTGTATGATAGACGGGCAAGGGGTACGGAACACATCTCCCACCTCCTCTACTTTTAGCTTACCATGGGTTTACCGGGATGTGGCCCCGCCTGAGTCTAGGAGCACCTGGTCAGGAGCAGGTGGGAGTGTGGGCTTGGGGTGGAAGGCCTTTGGGATTTTCAAGAGAAGGCTCAAATCTGGAATTTTACACAGAAGTTCCCAATTCTTAAATGTTAGGCCAACACCATGTAGGACAAATGAGACAGGTCTGTGATCAGATGAGACCCATGACCCTCTGGGTTGAGAAGCCTGCTGAGCTGGAGGACACTGTGGCCTCATGTCTTAGAAAGGCCACCTTGGGCCAGGGCAGAGGGCCTGGGGTCTCCAAAGGAGACTGGAAGAACAAGTAACAGTAGATGGGGCGGGGAGGCAGCAGGAGGGTCCTCTTCTCCCTCTGCCCCAACCTGCTCTCCGACATACAGAAAATCCCTATCCCTCGCTGGGCCTCAGCTTCCGATGTAAAATGAGGGGGCACACAGTGGATCTGAAAGGTCCCTTCCAGCTGCCCAGGGGACTAATGACCAGGTCTTCCAGTCAGGTCACCACCTGGGGCAAATCCCAGGCCTCACAGTTCAAAAAATGGAGGAGTCTTTGTTTCAAAACTGAGAGTCTGGAAGGAGGCTGCGCAGGGGGAGGTGGGGATGGCCCGGCACAGGGGCAGGGTCCAGTAAGGGTGAGAAGGGAAGAGACGGGAAAGAGAGGGACCGATCAAATATGTGTACATAGAGGATACTGGGGTGTGGGCGCCTCACGGTTCTGGAAAGGAGGTGCAAACACGTGGTGGCAAGTGAAAAGGGAGGTATCGGCGAGGATTCGTGATTTTCAGTATACATAGACATAGATACAGAAATAGAACTGTGCACACATGTCACATACGCGTACATTCCCTGGCTCTTTCTATATACAGGGTCCAGGAACAGCGACAGCCCAATGGCAGTGAGCACAGATGGCAGCCAAGTCCCAGCTTCTAGGTGCTGTTCTCTCTCTCTCTCTTTTTTTTTTTTTTTACGGTACCGGGGATTGAACCCAGGGGCGTTCTACCTCCGCGCTACACCCCCGGCCCT